>OOIL02004480.1:517570-594998 GCA_900332095.2 Cuscuta campestris | reverse complement strand
TGTGCTTAAAGTAGAGAAGAGAGAGTACGGTTTATCCCTACTTGGGTGTATCCCAGCCCGGGAACATAAGCTTTAAGATGGTGTTACAAGTGTGCTTTCTTGCGCACACAAAGCTTGACACTGGAGAGGGCTCAGCGGGCTCATCCTCTTCCTCTGAATCAGGGACAACCTCCGGAATACCTTCTTCAAGAGGATGAAGTTGCTCAATCACCAAATCGCCATACGCGGAAAAGGATTTTTCATCCTCGACGGTCTCCTCAGGGTTGATTTCATCCACAGTCTCTTCAATTACAGAAAGGTAGCGCAGATCTTCGAAATCCATGGAAATTCACCCACCCACTTGTCTCGTTTAAATCCGCTGGTCTGGTACAGGTGACAGCAACTTGGTGAAGGTATCAGAGAGGAGGAATAGAGACGAAAGAGAGGAGGAAAACCCTAGATCTAAGAGGTTTGTGGAAGAGGATGGCGTGAAGGAGTAAATGGCAAAGAAGTAGAGGTAAATAATAGGTGGGTGGCGTAGAGTAAATGGGGATAATGACGATGAATGAGAGGGAGGGGTATAATTGACCTTTACCCTTCAATTCCTTACTAAATTTAGAAATGGGAAGTTTTTTTGTGGACGGATGAAAAAGGAAAGTGAGAAGTTTCTTTTTTGGACGGAGGGAGTATAAATAAAATAAATTTAAATAATTAAAATATGTGAAAAAAATATAAAATTTATAAAAATAGTGACTTGTCACTGGATGACATGTCACTCCACTTCCGTGCCACACTCTTTAAGAATGTTTTTTTTTTTGAAGAAAGGAGACTAATTTCACTCACACAAGATAAAAACTTTAAGACCAGGGATTCCAGGGAACCAAACCAAACAGACACAACAATCGGGTCAAAGAGGCACGAGATAAACATGACCGCAAAGAAAGAGAATTCCCGCTTGGCCCATTGCTTCCTTCCCAATTTCAATATCACCATTTTGATTCTCTTCTTCCAATCTTCATCCGTGTCGCGGCTGACCTGGCTCCCCTTGTCGCCCTCTCCCATCCCTTTGATTCTCACGACCTGATGATGCCAATAATGGCAGTATATTAAATTTGTCTCTCACCCCAGCTTCCTCTCCCCCACTGTTCAATCTCTATATCTCTTCCCAGTTTCTTGATTCTTCGTCCCCGTTACATAAATAACAAAAAGGGTGTTTGTTTTAGACTGGTAGAATCTTCAAGGTTGCAACTTTTCTCCTTTCTGGGCTTGGGATATTCTTGACTTCCAAGAGACTGTTCCACCTTCTTCTTCTTCTTCTTCTTTCCGAACCTGTGAGTTTTTTCTTTTTTGCAGAACTTCAAGAGCTTGATGAATTTAGGGTTTTTTTGTTGGGCCCTTTCATAAATCAAAACTTTTGATTTTGGTCACACTCACTCATCTGTATGTGTTTTCTTCACTTTTTCCCTCTCTTTTATTTTTGTTCTCCTGATTTTTCAAGTGCTTAATTGGGGGATTATTTGCTTCGTGAAATATGATTCAAGGGTCTGTTCGTTTATGCTGCAATTTTTGTATCGAAAGTCCAAGTCTTTATGAAAAAAAACATTTGGGTATTCTTGAATCTGCATAATTCTTGTTATGTTAGGTTGGGTGAACTGTTAATACATATCTTATGTTTGTGACTTTGTGTATTGCTTTTTTTCTTCTAAATTTGGCTCCAAAGGAAATGCTTTTAAGCCCATTCCATTATGGTTTTCTGGTTTAGATCTTTAGTAATCCAAGATAGAGTGTGCAAAAAAAGTACAGTATAATTAGTGGGTTATAGTGTTCATTTGGAGTAATCCGAGGTTTCGTATAGGGTGCAAAAAAGGTATAATTATTGTGGAAATCACAGTATTTAACATTGTATTTATCTGCTATGTGAAACTCAATCTTTCCACTTATGGGTGTCCTTTTTAGATTCATTTGGGTGATCTTTATAGGTGGTAATACCAAAATAAGAAAAGAAAGAACATGGTTGCGAAAGACCTCAAGAAAGCCACCAAGGGATCTCCAAAAGGGGAAGTTGGAGAAATAGACACAAGCGCACCGTTTCAGTCGGTCAAAGACGCAGTCAATTTGTTCGGTGAAGGTGCTTTCTCAGGGGAAAGAAATGCAATTAAGAAGCCAAAACCTCATTCTGCAGAGGCAGGTTTTTATAAGTTTTTAAATGGTTTCCTATTTTGCTCACTACTTTAAGTTAGTTGTTCTACTTTAAGTTTGTTGGAAAATTGTTGGGATTTGTTATGCTATAAGGCAACCTACTCATGTACATGATGTACTACTCAAATAATTGTACTTTGAAATCCTCATTATTCCATATCTTTCATTTAGGCTTTGTTTATTTTAGTGGATAACCTTTTTTCCGGGAAAACCAGTTGCTATACGTACTAGTATAATATAATGTTTGGCCCAAAAAATCTAGAGAATCAATGAAAATATTTTCTTGTAAACTAACAGATCCTTGATGAGTTCCAAATTGCTCCCAGTGTTTATCAGACAGATCTGTATTCTTGCCTCATGTGGTTAGTACCAATCACTTTGTATGTTGTTTTATTTGTTTCCAGAGAGCAATAGCAAAGGAAACACGGCTACACTTGGCACAGAAAGAGATAGACAGATTAAAGGAAAAGCTGAAGAATGCAGAAAACACAAAAGCCCAAGCACTCGCGGAGCTTGAAAGGGCTAAACGAGCCGTTGAGGATCTGACTTCAAAGCTTAAAATAGTCTCTGAAACAAAGGATTCTGCACTTATGGACTCTGAAGCGGCAAAGATTCAGGTCGATAGCTATTCCAAAGTGATGAGCGACGGCTCTTGGAAGCTGGACTTGGAAACCGCAAGTGACCAATATAAGTCTGCATTGTCCAATCTTGATGGGGCAAAGCAAGAGCTGAGGAAAATGCGCCAGGATTATAATGCTTCAGAAGGTGTGAGATCAGCAGCTATGAATCAAGAAGCAGAAGCAAAGCAATCTGCGATGTCCAGCACTGAAAAAGCTGCAGAGCTTTCCAAGGAAATTACATTTCTGCAGGATTCGATCCAGCACGTAAAACTTGCCAGTTTTAAAGTGAAGGAAGAAGAAGCTGCAATCTATGTGGAGAAGGATGTTCAGAAACAGGCATACAAGTCCAGCCTTGAAGAATCAGCTAAAAAGTTAGCTTCTTTAAGAGACGAGATCCATCCCCAGCTCACGAAAAGTATGGAAACACAGCTGGGGGAAACAATGTCACAGATAGAATCGCTTCAAAGGGCAATGGATACTGCAAGGTCTTCAGATCTTGATTCAGTTCGGGCGGTCACTGCAGAACTGGATGGTGCCAAGGGATCACTGCACAAGGTAGCAGAAGAAGAAAATTTGTTGCGAACTCAGCTGGCAAATCTCAAACTGGAGCTGGAGAATGTGAGGAAAGAACACTCTGAGCTGAAGGAGAAGGAAGTAG
The DNA here is from genome assembly GCA_900332095.2 of Cuscuta campestris. Taxonomy (NCBI): domain Eukaryota; kingdom Viridiplantae; phylum Streptophyta; class Magnoliopsida; order Solanales; family Convolvulaceae; genus Cuscuta; species Cuscuta campestris. The sequence continues at coordinate 591,542 of OOIL02004480.1, read as the reverse complement.
AAACTGAATCACTGGTGGGGAATCTTCATGTCAAGCTAAGGAAAGCCAAGGCCGAGCTTGAAGCAGCACTTGGAGAAGAATCGAAAGTCAGAGGTGTTTCTGGGGAAATGATCACTACCCTCCACCAACTCAGATCAGAGTGTGAAAGTGCCAAATACGAAACACAGGAAACAAAAGCCCAAATGGAATCAGTAAAGAAAGAAGGCGAAACCATCAGAATTGCACTGGAAGAAGCTGAGGAGAAGCTCAAAGCTGCACTGGAAGAGGCTGAAGAAGCAAAAGCAGCCGAAGCCAAGGCTCTCAATGTGATCAAGAATCTCTCAGAGAGAACCAGTGCAGCACGTGCCTCCACATCCGAGTCCGGTGCCCAAATCACCCTATCCAAAGACGAATACGATTCCCTACGCCGAAAAGTAGAAGAATCCGAGAGATTATCAGAGATGAAAGTGGGAGCTGCAATGGCTCAGGTGGATGCAGTGAGAGCAAGTGAGGATGAGGCAGTCAAGAGGCTGGAGGCTACTGAGAAGGAGATCAATGACATGAAAGCTGCCACTGAAGAGGCACTGAAGAGGGCAGAGATGGCTGAAGCTGCAAAAAGGGCAGTGGAGGGAGAGCTGCGAAGGTGGCGAGAAAGGGAGCAAAAGAAAGCAGCAGAAACTGCGTCGCGTATTCTCGCAGAGACGGCTACTGAGGAGCCAATGAAAAAGAACCCAAAAGAGAAGAAGGTGTTGAGGGCTAACCTCAGTGGGATGTTCAGTAAAAGGGTAAACCAAGTTGAGGGTGGTTCTCCTTCTTACCTCCCTGGAGAGAAACCCATCTGGTGAATGAGGAACTACCTCAGACTAAATATTAGTGGTTGAATCTTGAATGTATATTTCAAACTTTTGTGGAACCCCTTTCTTGCTTCTTGTTTTCTACTCTTATTGTATGATGATTGGTTGAGGGCCTCTTTGGGAACAAAGTTTGTAATTAGTGTTGGAGTTTTAGATATGGGTCATATCACGGATGACACCAAAGGTGACATCATTGTCTCGATCGCAATGAGATCTCGAAATCTCAAATGTATGTACATGATTGTCTCTAATGATGTCAGCTTTGGTATCATTCTTGGGTTTAAACGCTAAATCCAAAGACAATCCTCAGATAGCTATTCCATAATGCGAAAGCTTAACTCTAGTCTCCAACTCTATTGTTGAATGAGGGCAAAACTGGACACATAAGTGCATATTTGAGGCTAATTGTTATGCAATGAACAATGCATCTTTGCATATAACTTGTTCATTCTCAAGTTTAAATTCTTCATGCAATGTAAATCAAGCTCATTTTTTATTCAATTCTATGGTAACAAATATAATATTGTAACCCATGTTGGGGTGCTCTGTTTGGTAATAAAAAGCATGTTTCTTAATTTGGTGACATGCAAAGATGCAGCCACCACATTAGAGGGTACAAAGACACTTAAACGGATTATATATTTAATGAAAAATGAAATGTACAGCCAATTAAAATTTATTTCGACATGAAAGCCACTCTTTTTTACATTGTCACATTGTAGACAAAGAAATACAAAAAAAAACATTAAAATATGTGGATGGGAAGTGCGATAATTTAGACTCGACGTAAAGTAATTCCTTAAATAAAAATAGTTACCAAAAACAGAACTAGTTATTTGTATATTGCCGATTAAACATGAAAGATTCCCTCCCTAAATAGGAAGGTTAATTATAAAGATGTTACAAAATTAATAAATGGAAAAATAAATGTATATTCATATACTCTGTAATAATTTATTGTTTATGTGAAAAGATCCATATTTCTTGTATAAAACTTATATTCATGCAAATATTTATCAAAATGTACGGAAAGTCACTTGTTCCGTAGTATATCTCATTTCATTTCAGTCACTATTATAAATGTTGATAGAAAAAATGATGCCAGAGATTCTCTACCTCTCACCCGACTTTTCATAGACAATTAAAAGATACCATTACTCTTCAGAATGTTTTTGTTTTAAGTTTGTAAATGTTTCCAGAAGAATGAAGTTAATGTATAAAGTGAGATAAGAATTGGATCGAATTTAACAATTTTTTTGTGGAAATGAACCATTTTAGAAATCTGTCACATTTGATATCACGATAGTAATCATATTATATATAAACACAGACAAAAGTCGTCTGCGTGCACAAAAAATTATTGTCAATATTTATACAAATTCACAAATAATTATTATCTCTGTGGTGAATTGAGGTGGATTTTCAGTATATTTGGGTGGAAATTGGTAAAGTGACTAAAGTGTCAAAATCATAAGCTTTTTGTTCAAGATTTAACTGTCTCTTTTGACTACTCTTCTCCCCCCTCTCACTGGACTGCGCTGTGACTGGTGAGGAGTGAGGACCCGTGTCAAACACATTCCACGCACTCTTCTTCTCCGTACTAATGGCCACCAGCAACAGAGACGATCCTCTTGCATTCATGATCAATCCTCTCGCGTCGGCGTCCTCTCCGGTGGCCGTGTCAGACGCCGACAGCTACCTCCTAGACGGCTCTCAGATCGGGAGCGCCTCCGGGAGCTTCCAGAACGAGGGTTTCCTCGGCGGACTCGATGTCGCCGGCGGGGGGGACGCGGAGTTCGGCTTCTCCCGCCCCGATTTCCGGCAGAGCCCTCTGGTTGGCACCGTCGAGTTTTACGAGCGCCACGTCTTCCTCTGCTACAAGAACCCCCAGGTCTGGCCTCCCCACATCGAGGCCACTGAGTTCGATCGCTTGCCCAGGCTTCTCGCTGCTGTTCTGTCTGCTCGCAGGGCTGATATGAAACGGAAGGTTTGTTTATTGTTTCGTTTTCAATTTACTCTGAATTTGGTGATTTGTGGTTTCAGCTCCATCGATTTCTGCTTCATTTGTGATTGTTCTGCTAATTTGGAGCTTCCTTCCTTCATATATGTTATTCTTTTCCGGCTATTTGAATACCCATTGTGTTTCAAATTTAGGCTCCATTCATACCCGCTCACTCACACTATTTCGAAATCTTCTTCATAAACTAATTGCCTAGGTTGATGCCAAAATTAGCAGTTTCAATCTTTAGGTTAGCGTCTCAGTGATGAATTGTTTGCGTTGCCTCGGGTAGGGGTAAGGTTTGAGTATGCACAACCCCTCGAGACACTACTTTTGTGAGATTTTACTGGTTTTGTTGTTGGTGGTGCCTTGGTGGTGTTAGGAAGAAAAAGGAAGCAGATATTAAGTACATAAAAGCCATTAAAGCTCAGCATTTCTTTCCACCAAGAGTAAGGAGAAGCATACATTATCAAAAACAAAGAATATAGATGTCATTTGCATGCTTACAATGACAGTTCCTCAAGCGATTAGAGTATTAGAAACTCCTTCCCTCCCTAAATTATGTTCACACATTTTTTTAGTTCCTGGTAAAACTGCGCCATAATAAACGGACATAGGGAGGCTCTGTTACATATGGTTTGTGTCCTAGATTCCCTTTTTTGCTAGACAAGTACTGATAATTGATAAACTATTTTTTCACTTGAACCAACCCCAATGGACACCAACTAGAAGCTGCATGTATGCAAGGATCGTCAACCTGTTAAGTTAGTTCACTTGTGTTACTCAGATTATGTGCTTCTTTTGGTCTGAATATAACATTAGTAGTAATATGTTGAATACTTTGTCTTTGGGTCCTACTTTACTTCGTTTTCGTGGGATCCAACTAGGCTATTGTTGTTGTGGTGGTCTCAAATACTTCTTTCTTGTAAACAAAATAAACAAACTCTAAACACTCACTTTTCACTTTTCAAAGTGGGTAACTTAATTTTGGGATGGAGGGAGTATTGAACAACAGCTAGAAACAGCTAGCCAGTTGGCAGTTGAGTAAAAGAAAGGGTGGATGGCGTAAATCTATGCTACACCCCTCTTAACCTGCACTTGATATATAGTAATGAGGATTGAGGATATTCTCAAAACCATGCGTAATAAGCCACATTATTATCATAAAATAAAAGCTGTTCTATGTTCTTTATTCTTGAATCTATAATTTAGAGCACATAATTTTTTGAATACATATCAACCCCCTTTTTCTGAGTGGAAAAATAATGTTAAAAGCATATAAATGAGGGGAAAACCAGTAGGTTGGACTTTAAATGATATTGCAGTCTAGTGCAATATTGTCAAGCTATTGTCTATGATTCAAGAATACAGATACATAGGACACCAACTGATCTATCACACTGTTGACATAACACTTAGAATTTAAAGTTATTTATGTAATTCAAGTTCAATCTTCCCATATTGGCTTTTAGTTTCTGGTATATGTCACTGCTGGGTTATTTCTGGATGGGTTTCTTTCTATTTTGATGCTTCTGTTATACTGTAATTTTGTATTCACTGCATAGGGTGGCTTATATATTGAGTTTTATGGAAGTGAAGGAAGACAGAGGACCTTATATCTTGATTCTTGACTAACCCTACGTAAGAAGAGGGGTATTTTTAGATGGGAAGGGGAGCTTTAACAAATTTTTATTCCAGTGGAAGAAATAGGGATATATGTGTTTGTGGATATGACCAAGATATGACGATTGACCATTTGCTTTTTTCACTTTAAGACCCGTTTGACAATATGTGAAGGACGTGATGGAACTGAGACATCAAATGGGGATGTGTTAATCTTTCCGGACATGATCAGATACAGGTCAGGATAGTGACTGATATGCAATTTATTTGGAAGCTTAGTTTCATTCTCATGTGCCCAATGCCAATGGAGCTAAGATAGTCGTTTTGACAACGTTTTTGCTTTGGTAAATAATGGAATATATCAAATGACACATTAAACTCCATTGCTTCTTACTTTCTATGACGTTTTTGGACAATAATTGGATCAAGGGTTTTTAGGGGAAACCGCTCTGTTTTTTTTACTGGTTTATGGTTGCATATATCTTGACCCCTTGACACCCCAACAAAGTTGGGATTATAGTGGGTTTTTTTCATTGCCATCACATAAGCCTTTATACATGTAGATGGAGGGAAGGGAAGCTATATTTAGATTGTTGGAAAGAATGCAAAGATAAAAAACTGCTCGTATATAGAAAGAATGCAAAGATAAAAAACTGCTCATATATAGAAATATATGACTTAACTAAACATATATGTACTTTTAATCTAAGACGGACGCATAAAGAGGAATTAGTGAAACAACAATCATCTCTCCCCTCCAAATTCACTCAACCAAACAAGCCCTGAGAGTTTTTTTTAAATCTAAAACTGCAGGAGATTGACTCATTTTGATGTGGATACATTTGTTGAGGAGGTACTTGTGAAAGACTGTGTATGGTTGCCTGGAACTCCAGAAGCTCTTAGGGGATGGTATGTTTTTGTATGCTGTCATGGTACAAGGGATCGCAGGTCCGGTTATTGTGGGCCACCCATAGTTAATAGGTTTAAAGAGGAGATAGAGTCACGAGGGCTTAAAGGTAAAGTGTCTGTTAGCCCATGTTCACACATTGGTGGCCACAATTATGCTGGGAATTGCATCATATTTGGGCCTAGTGGTAGCAAGGATGTATCAGGGCATTGGTAATTATCATCTCTCTGTCAATTTAGTCTCTATTCTTATTCTTATTCTGTCCTTTTAGGTAGGGATAAGCCGATAAGGTATACCATATATGTACATCCTCCCTCCCTAGATTCCACTTTTGGCACTTTACTATGTTGTATTCTAATGTTTGGGTGCTGTATTCTAACTGTGTCGCAAACGCAATTGAGTGAATGCATCTTAACTCTTCACATGTTATTATAGGTATGGGTATGTGTCTCCAGATGATGTTCCTACCTTGCTGGAGCACCATATTGGAAAGGGAGAACTTGTGGATTTTATGTGGAGGTAAACATCTTTAGCTGTTACATTTGAGTTGTGTCCATAATGAAGCATGAGGTGTTTCTATTTTTTCAATGTTTTTTCATTTGAGAAAATATAGCTCATATAAGTGATAGTGCGAGAGGCTTTAGCAACCCCTCTTCCATTTCTCTCTTGAGGGCGATTTTGGCATTTCCTAACCATTTCTGTGCACATACACTTCTATCTGGTCTTTCAGGGGACAGATGGGACTATCAGAGGATGACCAAGAAAAGTCTCAGAGACTAAGGCTCCAAGTCAATGGCAAGTCCTACCTGGAAAGTGGGTTAGAAAAATATATTCATTCAAACCAACAGCCAATCAACGGCACGTGTGGATCTCAGGCGGATGGTAGTACACAATGTTGCCCGTCAAATGGAAGCTTTCTTTGTTGTCAAAAGAGCAGTCCATTACCGGACCAAAGAACCAATTGCGCTCATGATGGCGAGGTGTCAAACTTTAAGCTTGAAAGCATAAAGAGTTTGAGGATACGAAGTAAGGGCCCTAATGGATCTCAGGTACGCAAAGTTTGCTCTGTACCTTCATGGCCTGAACACTGGGTGCGTGAAGATACTTACGCAGTTCTTGCTGTTATTGTTGCTGCCATGTCAGTTGCTTTCACATTCAGCTGCTTCAAACAACACAAGTAACTTTACCCTTCTGCACTTTGGTGTCATACTACGTAGTTGTGATTGTAAATTTAGTCTGAACTTATTTCGTGTAAAATATACAAAACTACCAAGTTCTGTATATTGTGTCCATCAAGACTGTGTATCTAATCTATGTTATTCTAAAGCTTTGTGAATATGATTCTTGCGATCAGTAGAGGTAAGGTTTATGTACATGTTGTCCCTCAAGGACTTTATTATTAGCGTGATATATATGTAATTTAGACTCAATTTAGTCATCATTCATAAGTTCTGTGTTACATAGGTGACCAAGTTGGTGACTAAACTGAGTATGAAATTAAGCCCAAAATTTAGTCAAAAGACAAAAATATCCTCATCATTGAAAACCAAACATGTATGAGGGCTAACTTAGGCCTAACATCTCACAAGATCAAATTGACTTTTCAACAAAAACAAGTTGAGTGTATAGAGGAATTAGAAGACATTCTTGAGAAAGTTTTTTTTTATGGCTTTCAACTGGTGAATCTCTCAGTTAAGGTGTTGAAGATGGACTCAGCCGCCACGGCTTGGAGGTGGGGAGGTGGAGGGCGGGGGTGTCTCAGGCAATCAACGAACCTCCAAATGCATCGGCAGATGGGGCGGCACCAGGCGAAGATGATGCCGACCTGTGCTATGACTCCACCTGTGAAGACAACTATGGCCATGGGCTCCATTCTTGTTTATAACAGAGTATTCTTCCCTGCCACAAATGGTAAAAGTTCATATTGTGTGGAAGAATGGGTTAGGGGAGGGGCTAATAAAATATGCTAAGGGAGGTGGGGATTTGTCTTTGGTAACGCTTTGCATTAATTTGCTGTGGTAAATCCTCTTCCACATTCATTGTTTTGGTTGTAACGGTGGGGTTCTCATGACATTGGAACCTCATAGTAAAATTGACAGTTCCTTTCCCCCATAATCTTTGGACACCCACCCTCAAATCCTCGATGTCATATTATGACATAGGCCAATTGAAGTCTAATTTGAACAAAACAAACCAAATTTTGTTAAAGCAACAAAAAAACTAAAAATATTTGTTAAAAAAGCTAAAAATATACGAAGTAAAATATCAGTAGTTATGTTTTTTGTAGAACTGTGAGCTTCAATCAACATCTCTTGGCAGTCTCTAACGTTACGTTTGGTTCAAAGAGTTTGATAGGAGAATGAGGTAGAAATTACTATTTCTTATTTGGCATTTTGGCTAGAGAGGAAAAGAACAACAAAGTAGAAGAAAACGAAAATGAAAATGCCAAATGTATTGAGAAAAGAGAAAAATAAATTCTTTTCATTTTGATTAAGAAAGAGAAAAAAAATTCTTTTCGTTTCTTTTAAAATTCCTTGAACCAAACGTAATGTAAAGGATCGCAAACACTAGAGACTATTATTACTGGCTATATCTACATTTTTTTAACGAACATACACATTTACGGGGTAACAAATAAAAGCTACATTTAAGACTATTCTCAAAATCACAATTTTTCTTCCTAATATCTTTGAGTTTTACATTCTCCACATTAAGATTTAAAAAAGCGTACATATACCATGAAACAAGACTATATATACGGAATACGAACAAATAGATATTTAGTTGGTACAAAAATACGGAGTACAATTTAAAATTTGGTATTTAATGAGAACATTAATTATGCCTGGTTAAAGAAAAAAATTAGACAAAAAATAATTGTTCATATTTGGTTAGTGAAGAAAAAAAAGAAAACTGAAAGTGAAAGAGAATTGGAAGGAAAAACTTAGGTAAGAAGAAGAAAAATAGAATATCTTCTATTTTGGTGAGAAAAATGAGAGAACTATTTTATCATTTTCTTTTTAATTTTATGAATTAAATATAGTGAAAATATTCTATTAAAATTTGTTATAGTCGAATTTAAACGTTGAGAATTTGCCATAAAGAAATGCAAGGGAATAACAATATTGGGTTGACGCTAAATTGAATAAACAAAAAGTACTTCCAAAAAACCGAGTAACGTACTCCACGGTTTTTATTTTGAAAGTACACAACCAAAACAGCAAGCGGGGATAGCTCAGTTGGGAGAGCGTCAGACTGAAGATCTGAGGGTCGCGTGTTCGATCCACGCTCACTGTAATATTCTTTATTTTTCACGTTGCGTAGACATTAAACATCTAATTAAGCCAACTTTTTTTAAAAAAAATAAAAAACTCTGTTCTCATCAACACAAAAACAATACCATGATTTCTCAATCTCTTGTCATCATCAACATTTAAAAAAACAAAAAAAAAACTCATCAACATAATTTTTTTCCAAAGAAAATGTTCTCACAAGTCACAACACAGTTTTTTAAAAAAGAATTGTTCTCTTTAATATAATTTTTTTTAAATTTGTTCTCATCAACACATAAAGTCAAAAACATTACTCTGAGCTTTGAATCTCTTGTCATCATCAACACAGAAACAATATACTCTGATTTGTGAATCTCTTGTCACCATTAATTAACGTTCAAGAACATCATCGTATGCTTTTCAACAACAATTTCAGAAGAAGAAGAAGAAAAAAAAACATCAAACCAGACCAACACATGGCCGCCTACTTCAGAAAAAATCAAACTCAAGATAATTATCAGAGTTCGGTTGGCACTGAACATCTCCGGCGACGCTTTTCGGGTCGGTGGCCGCCACCGGGGCCCGCATTCTCTCGAACTCGACCGGTCTCGGGACCTCGGGCGGGCTCGCGCACCGGATCAATGCCCAGTTCACGCCTTCGAAGAACGGGTGCTGCTTGATCTCCGTCGCTCCCCTCTTGTAGGCCAACCGGTTCTGCGGCTCCTTCACTAGCAGCCCTCTGATCAGGTCCCGGGCAGAGAAGCTGACCATCGGGGATTCCGGGAACCTCAACGGCTGCCCGACGACGTTGAAGAGGGTGGCCCGGTTGCCCGACCCCTTGAACGGGGTCTTCCCGAAGAGCAACTCGAAGATGAAGATCCCGAACGTCCACCAGTCCACCGCGCTCCCGTGCCCCTCGCCCTTGATGATCTCGGGCGCCAGGTACTCGTGGGTCCCTACGAACGACATCGAGCGGGCCCCGGTCGGCTCGGCCATGAGCTCGGGCAACGGGCTCACCTGGCTCCCGATCTCGTTCTTCGCCTTCTTCTCCTTCTTCTTCTTCGACGAGAAGAGGCGGGGCCCGAAGCACGACGTGGGGACCGCACACGTCGGCTGGATGCACGAGGGCTGGACGCAGTAGCCGCCCCTCGTCTCCGACTCAAGCGACGCGGACGACGACTTGATCAGGGTCGGGCTGACCGAGCACCGGAGGGAGAGGTCAAAGTCGGTCAACATGATGTGTCCGTCTTCACGGACCAAAACATTCTCCGGTTTGAGGTCGCGGTACACAATGCCGAGCATGTGAAGGTACTCGAGAGCCAAGAGAACCTCCGCAACGTAGAACCTGAAATCCAGCCATAGTAAACAAAACCATTATTTCAAAACGAATATTGGATACAACAACAATAAACCCAGTAAAAACACACAAAACCAATATTGGATATGCATTAGAAAAAAGACCATTCCATGTGCCACTTGCATAGAGTTTTAACTATACTGGAAGAATACCAATAGACCATCAAATGCTTTTTATTAATGATGAAAAGTGAAAAATACTGAGACTAGAAGTATACAACCTCCTAAAAGTCTAAATAACAAATGTTTTTGAAAACAATAAGCATTAAGGCTCTGTACGAAAAAAGAAATACTAAAGGCACGTTTTGATTCGGAAAAATTCAAGGAGAAAATCATTTTCTTGTTGTTGGAAAATGAATGTGATTAATGGTTTTTTAAAAAGCATATGCTAAGATTTTATAGTCTCTATATAATACAAATAGGCTAATAAAACGGTCCGTACAGATATAAGAAGCAAATCGATTGCGTTTGAGCAAATATTTAATTCCCCCACACTTTCTCTCCTTCAAACTCTCCCTTTTATTTTCGTGGGTTGTGTTACGATCACACCACAAACCACAAATGACACCAAGATTGACACCGCCAGCGTCTCACATACAATAATAACTATGCGCGGTTGTGCATCGGAATATCGGATGGTACCAACCTTGGTGTATCCCTACTGAGGCTACAGTGACATTTTCCAATTTTCATCCCTATTTTCTTTACCTAGCATTATGGGTTTGGATAAATATCTAAAAATTTAATCTTTGAGTTCGAACCAACTCTATACTTTTCTCACAAATTCTCTTTCTTCCCCAATTTTCTATCCACTCTAGGCCATTCGCAGAGGAAAAGAAATTCATGAAAGACAAAAAAGACAGTAGAATATATGGGAGCAAGATCAAGAGCCATACTTGACAGCTTGTTCTGGAAAATGCTTCCCCGGTTGCTTCTGCCTAAGCGTGTGCAAGTCACCTCCTGGGCAAAACTCCATCACAAGGCAAGAAAACTTCTCTGTCTCAAAATGGGTGTACAAACTTGGAAGGAAAGGGTGGTCTAGGGACTGCAGTATCTCTTTCTCTGTCTGCGAACGCATCAATTTCTTTCTCCCTGCCAGTGAAGCCTTGTCCATAACTTTCATGGCGAAGTAACAGTTTGTGCCACACAGCTCAGAGAGATACACACTCCCAATGTCGCCGCTCCCCAACTTCTTCAGCAACCTGAAGTGTCTCAAATCCAAAGCCCCATCTCTGGCTCGGACCGCCTGTATGGCTTCCCATCTTGAGTCATTCCCTTTGTGGGGTTTGTTAGCGCCGCTGCTCAAACTGCTGCAGGTGCTTTCGTCACTCAAGTCGCTGCTGGTGCTGCCTCTGTACATGCTGCTCTTGCCACTCTCGCTGGTTTTGGCAATCCCACTTGATTTTGCAAAAGTGTTGTCCGCATTGCCAACTTCTGCAGAGGCTGAGCTGTCTTTGAGTGTGCCACCTCCTCCTGAGGCCTTCTTTTCCGGATCGAATCTTGCTTCGGGTGCCTTCTGGGAATTAGCCAAATTCAAGCTCGACTCGAAGTCGTTGGCAAGAAACTCTTTTGACCTTAAACTCTCTAAATTGCCACTCTCTGGAATTCTTGTAGAAGATGTATGCCTATCGGTACCAAGTTTTGACGCCATGTGTAAGAAGAAAGATTGAATCTTGTAGAGCTAGCCAAACACGTCACTCGAAAACCCCTCTTCGATTGAGAGGAAAACCCATCATCACAGAAGATCTGTACCATATGCAGCCAAGAAAAAAAGTGAAATTAGCATAACATAGATCAGTGATCTACACACAAAAAGCTGAGTAAATTGAGATATCCCAACACAAACATTGATTGTGCAGCTAACAGAAGTACGATATAACCAAGTCAACATTAAAAAAGCAATAAAAAAAGTTCGATGCTTTCTATATCAGGATAACAGGATGAAATTAGGGCCCAAATGAAGGGAGAAAGATGAAGAAAAACAGCTAAACACACAACACGCAATATAAAGAACAGATAGGCTGTAATTAAGACCAATAATTGCATAAAATTAGTTGACAGCTGATGAAATCTCACTTTATTTCATTCCCAGAACAAAAATCTAGTAGGAGGGTTAGATAGATCAATTTCATCACAGGAGAAGGTAATCATAGGAAGAAATCTACCTCTATCAGAAATTCAGAGACTTGAACTATCAGATTCAGTAGACAAAGCAAGAGAAAAGAAGAACTACAGATAAATAGAAGGGAAAGGAAATGGAGAAGGGGGGAAATTGAGAGCACACAGATCTTGGGCAAATGACCCACTCTCTTTTCCATGGCAACCCTACAAAGATGGATCGGACCCATATGTGCTAATAAAACAAAGTAAAGAAGGCCATGGAGGGAGAAACAAACCCACCAAACAAAATCACTGGGCCAGTTCAAAAATCCAAGAAAATAAGCATCCTTGCAGAAAAAATTGGTACCTCAAATCACAAAGATCGGATCTTTTTCCTTCAGAGTTCTAAGATTAGGCAATGGAGGTGAAGAAAATCTAAAGAAAAAGGGACCTCATCAAATCAACTTTGTATTGAGGAAAGAAAGAAAGAAAGAGCCTTCGGGACTTGAGTGTATTCTGGGTAATTAAAAAAAGGGGAAAATGATGCTTGTCTGCAAACTAATTCACCCTTTGGTTCTGAGTTATTACATCTCCGTAAACAAATCAAACTTTTTTAAAATGCAAATCAAACCTTTTTAGGTGGCAAAAGAAAAAGATACTGAATACTAACTCCTCTTAAATTTCGACCGAGTATTCTTTTAAATTCATTCAAAAAATCAAATTAGGCTATTACTTTGAAATGTAGAGAGTAGCTATCAAAGTGCGGAGTGTGATAGGGTTAGGTCGGATTTGGAGGATTTTGGGTGTGAGTTACAACAACAACAACTCAGTTAAATCCCACAAGAGTAGGGTTTGGAGAGGGTGTGTGTACGCAGACCTTGCCCCTACTCGAAAGTAGAAAGGCTGTTTCCAAAGAGACCTCCGGCTCAACATCGAAAGTTGCATTGTTTGACTAACTGCTACTTCATTAATTAAAAAAGCGCAGATAGTTTAGAGATCCATTTTTCGGTGAGAGTTAAGACGTTGAAATTATCAATTCTTGGTTTTATCGAAGCATCGTAAGTGTCTCCAATTGAACTGATGTCATAATATGACGTTGAAACAAAATCTCAACAGATCCTCGCCGTTAAAAAATTGATAACAATAATACTACGTATTTCATTTATCTTACAAAATGATTTTATATTTATCAAGATGTCTTGTTCAAATTGTAAGTTGTACGATATTACCTAAGCAAAGCCTCAAATTTTATTCGTAATATGCAAAAAATCCTCTTGTGAGCTAGTAGTTGATAGATTTTAGCCCATCAATTAGAGATGTGCGAAGAACAGCGATAAAACAAAAACAAAACTCTAGAAATATGATTTTAATGTTGCTTGTATTAGCTTGATTCACCTTGAGTTTACTATTGAGGTTTTCTGTCTATTTATAGTTTACATAATACGACACGTATGGTAATTTATCGTTGTCCAGGTTTCTCGCCACAATTGATCTGATGGGGGCCAATTATGGGATTGATCGGTCATCAATCCTCACGATTTGTGGGATTGATCGTCTCGCTCTTTGCCAACTCATCCACACTGAGGCCCAAACTTTCATAAGACTCTCCCCTCGGCCCACTCTACACCAATGTCAGAATAACTCATTTGGGTGATCTTATATGAGCTCGGCTTGGGACAAAACTCCAATTAATGTCTCGTTTGGCAAAAGCATTAAAATTCAGTGTTAACGTTTTGAAAGTGTTTACTAATGATAGCCTTTTGTGAATTGACATTAGCATTTTCAAAATTAATTTACACTATTGAAATTTTATTCAAAATGATAATACTAATTGAAAACGTTATTCTCAAACATTGCCTAAATGGATGTGGACAACCAAAAAATAAATACTCCATATATAACGTTTCATTTTCTTGTACCAAAAAAATATCTTTCTTTTTAAAAAAAAAACTAATGGTGTAGCTCACTCATTTTTTCTATTATAGAACTCAAGTAAACATGTAAGCAACTTGATTCCGTGTTTTTTATCATAAAACAATCTTTTAAAACAAAGCAAAAAAAGAATAAGAGGGAAGAGGTAGTATTTGTATTTTCATCCAATAAACCTAACTAAACAAACATATTAGTCTTATCATTTCACCTCCAATGATCTTACCTTCACTTTTACACAACTATACCCATATAATCAATAACATCATTTGTTAATGTGTACTATGATGAGTATACACAATATAGTCTAATTTCATGTTAAAGGATTGCCTAATAAGTATATTTCATCATTATTCTCAACCTTCTCACAATAACTTTCTCACAAACATTTAAACATTATTCTTGAAAAGATAAAGATAAACCTAAAGACGTTGACATTTCTTAATTAAATTAATTAAGTCTCACTTTGCAACACTAATGTAAAAGGTCAATTCGACAATGTAATATCATATTCTTTCGATTCTCTTTTGGGTGATTAATATGGAATACGATTTTTTTATACATTAAAAAAGATTGAATGCAAATGTGACGTACATTCAAATTCATTCCGTTTTGAAGTACAAAAATCATAGCAAAACTAATCAAAAAGAATGGATTTTGTTCTATCTATCTTGTTGGATTTTCGACATTAATATTTTCATGGTATTTTAGACATGTTTTTCTTCATTTCTAATTAATTGATCAATGATTATGATTTTTGAAATATATCAAAATTTAAATGAATATAGATGGATATGTTAATATTCATTCAACATTTGATATACCTCAAAATTATTTATAATTTTTTTATCATTAATAATTTATTACAATGTAGTATTTGTTCATATTAAGTTATCGTTCTCAGTGGGGATCGAGCATGTGAACTCAAGGTCCTTGACTTTTATGGCTTTTTAATTAGGAGAAAAGAAAGTAAATTGTTGTTGTTTAAAAAATAGAAAGGGTAAAGGAATGATTGTAAAATCCAAACACAATCCATTTATCAAATTAAGTCCTTATGGTCATCAAAGCCCAAAGAAAGAAATACGACGCATAGGAATAATGAAATGAAATGGGGGGCTTGGCTTGGCTGATGGGTCAAAAGAAAGATGATAAAAGCAATAAAGCTTTTCACGTATTTTGTCCTCTCAAGCACCGCTGTCTGTCTGAATTAAAAAAAACACTTGTGGGTCCCAAATCACTCCACCCTGTCTCTCATGCTTTCTTGGACCCCACATCCTCATTTTTTTCTTCTATTTGGTTTTTTTAAATATTATTGACTCTATTATAAGATAATATCTATTTATATTATTCTCAATTTAATGATACATAAAATGTCAATATTTCCACTTTTGATAGAACTTGAATCTGGGTAAACTTTACCATAAAATTCCTTGTCCATTCAATTGGAAGTTCTATGTCCATTCAATTTACTTGTCCTAAAAAACAATAATGGAACAGAAGTACTCTCACAATCATGAAGCCCACTTGTCCTAGGATAGCATGGACATGGTCCAGATCTCATTCTAACCCTAACCCAGCTAAATAAAAATAGAAAAAATGAGAATATTAGTAAAAATTATATTATAAAATCTATTATATTAAAGATGATAAAAATATGTTATTTTAACAAATAATTAGTGAAAGCAGGGAGTTAAAAAAAAGTTACTTGGAGCTTATATAGTAGTAGGTTAATCTATTTTGGGACGAGTGAGCAAACAACATTCATATATACAAGGTACTTTAAATAGGTAATTTATATGAAGGCCTATCATAGACATTAGATTCATTCCAATTTTCTCCTTTAAATAATTTGTTGTACTCATAAAATATATAAGGGTAAAATATTTATTACTCCCCCCGTCCCATTTTATAACGCCTGTTTCGGTTTACGATGTTTGACTGAAGTTATTTTTAAATCATTTTATATGACAAATGGTATAGAGTTAAAAAATAAAAATTACATATCAAAATACTACATCAAAAGATCTATAAAACTAGTAGTGACAACAATATTTTATTTTATCAAATTGCTAACGAAAATAGAGAAAGAAAGTGAATGAAGTTTGACCATGTGAATAGTGAACAGGCATTATAATTTGAGACGGAGGGAGTAGTACCTAAAGTAGTCACTTCTTTTTATGCCTAAATAGAAATAAAAGAAAGTTCATACGTTTTTTTTAAAATAAGCTATATGAAATGAAAAAAATAATGAATTTTAGAATGTAATTATATGCAATAAAATACACTTTACTAAAAAAACAAACAAAAAAGATTATATTTAGCCAGATTAGATGCGGCCATATTAATTTTTTGTTGGGTACATATATACATAAAATTTAAAAACGATTTATCTTATTAGAAAAAATTAGTAGGGGCATGAGTGCATCTGCCCCTGATTTTATACAATTACTTCTAAATTTAATAAACGACACCAAAACACCGTTATTCATGGGAAATCTATACATTCACACTCGTGCTCCGAAAATTAATATATGTTCATATCGATGACTCGTGGTTAAATCAATGGTTGTCTGGTTAGCATTTGAAAACAGATGCATGTGAATATAAAAAAGTTATGGGAATAACATTGTCGTTTATTGAACCTAGAAGTGATTATATAAACTTACACAATTATTCTAAGAGTAATATAGTGAATTTTTCTTTCAATTCTAGATTAGCTACAAATATTCTTTTTTTTCTTCTTCTTCGTTCATGCAAAGCACAATGATAATTAATAATAATAATAATAAGACATTGAATACATGTCCAAATATAATGTCCTGTCACAAATGTGTGTGTTCTCCCATGCACCTCTCCTCTCACAAAACACAACATTTGATGGGTGATATGATACATACATAACAGCACATAAAAGTGGACAAACAACTAACAACACCCGACCAACAACTGCCAATTACATATAATTAAGCCATGTCTACCTTATGATATCTTATCAACTGATAGATTTCACACCAAAATTATTCTTTGAGCATATATAGTGTGGCCTACATACCCCTTATATATTCGGTCTAAAATCAATAATAATAGATGTCACATACTTGGAGAAATATATGTTGGAAAAAAGAAAAAAAATGTATATATATCGTGATTATGATATTTTCTGTTTTGATTAGAGATATTATACTTCATCTTAGATCAATTTCTTCTCCCAGAAGTCTCAAACTTATCGTAGCGGAATTCTCCATTATTAGTTTTAACTCAACTCAAAAGTCTATATAGTACGAAGTCCAATGACCAAATTTCAGAATCTTGAATTTTGATGACTGAAGACTACACATAAGAAATAATTGTAACAAAAATCTAGGGCATATTTAGAAATAATGTTAGTGATGATTAACGTTAGCATTTTGAAAATACTATCTACGAACCGTGTTTAGCGTTAGCGTTTCCAAAGCCAATCTGCACCGTTAAAATTTTATCTAAAACGCTAACGCTAATATCTAACATTATTCCCAAGCAGGAACCTAGACAATTTGAATATAATTAAAATTGAAAATGACAAATACTGGATCTTGATCGAATTAGAAACATCGATCACCACTCTTCATCTATGGAAATGAACATTAGTGTTGTCATTCAATAAAACAAATTAGGAAATTATCTTAATTTAGTTTCCTTATAAAGATTTTCATAATAATTACGCAGTGAAATTAGAAGTATTTTTATTATGGAGTATATCTTTCCTAACAAATCTTGTTCTCATCTGATCCAATTTAGTTATTTCCAACCTTTAATTTAATTTAGACTAAACTAATTGTAATGATTCTGTAATATTGCTCTTCCCTTTCCTTTTTTTTATCTGCTCTATAAATCCGCTCAAATCCCATTCTGATTATCCGAATTTACCCATTCTCAATCACTACAAGTCTACCATTGTCTACAACCTAAGGTATGCCATTTTTATATTCTCTCCCTCAATTTTTTAAAATAATTCATCTTTTATTTTTTTCGTTTTCGTTACACCCCTTTCACTTTAAAAAAAATTAATGTATTTAAATAAAGTTATGACAATATACTTAGGGTCTGTTTGAAAATAATGTTAGACATTAGGGTCGGTATTTTGGATAAAATTCTAATGATGCAAATTACTTTGAAATGCTAAAGTTAAACGCTGCCCGTAGATAGTCTTTTCAAAACACTGATGTTAATCTCTAACGTTATTCTCAAACAGACCCTTAAATACTAAAGAAGAGCTAGCTAAAGTTATTGCAATAATTAAAGTTATTTAAGTAATCTGTATCTTTTGCTCTTCGACACTAAGGATATAATTAAAAAGTCAAATTATAAAAATAAATCCATGAAAGATTGAAATACGGAATAAGAACTATTTTTAAGAGAGTAGAATTATTTTGGAATACTGTAGATGCATCCTTCATCCTTCATAGGTTAGCAAGAAATCTAGATTCAAAGTATTTGCTGAACTGTTGATGTGTACAAAGATTTGATATTGGATTAGTTTTGTGGTTGATTTCAATTGGCGTGCGTGTAGCTATTGGATTTTTTGGAAGTACAAAAAAAAAAAAGTAATACTCCTTATTTTTTAGTAAGCAAAATACTTGTATTTTTTGGAGTATAAATTTTTCTTTTAATTCTGAAATTGGGACGGTGCCTATGGAATAGACTTCATTGTCACTTCGCCAATTTCAAAATTTAAAAAAAAAATTCCAATACCTCATGAAACTTTCTCCCAAAAAAAGAAGTATATTCCGGTACCTCATGACACAAGTACACATCTCATATTGAAAAATCACATTAAAGGAATAAAAATTAAAAATATAGAGAAGATAAAAATAGGAGTTCTAAATTTTTATTTCGAAAATATGAGTTAAAATATATTTACAGAGCCAAGCAAACGTTACTAAAAAATATTATGAAATATCCATGTACAGTACCACATTAATACATTATTACCGGACAAACTCTTATTTCTAAAAATAAAAATATGAAAATCTTATTTTAGTAGTTTTGCTGTATATTTATTATCATTATTTCTTAGTTATAAAAAAACTAAAATCGATTTAAATGTTTTTCATTTGTGTTGACAATAACATTCTCTAACCCATAATTATGGTTACAAACACAAAAGTCAAAAATTACACAATCTTGGTGCTTTCAATTAAGAAATTAAAATGATTTAAAATCATTAAAAAAATGAAAATTAAAAAACACAGATGAACATGAGAGCTTCGCCCACCTCATTCCATGTCTTAATCCGTTAATGAACATAATTTCCTCACTATTTATTGCTCCAAATATGGAAAATCCGCACCGTCTTCTCGCGCGATTCACGCATGTATGCTGATTCGTCCATATGAATCACTCCTTTTCGCAGCTTTTTTTTTCTTTAAGTTCTTGGCCATAGCTGTTAAGATTTGGAGTTCCATCTTCAATTCCCCCCTGCTAGGAGAAAGTAATTCGAATTTTTAACTGCGGCGGCGGCGGCGGCGGTGGTGGTATGATCATAGAGTAAGCGGCGGCGATGGAAGGCGGAGAATCAGTGTGGTGTAGGAGTGAAGACAAGGTGTTTGAGATTGGTCTGGTCAAGTATGGAGAAGGGACGCCTGACAGATGGGCAAAGATTGCAGATTTGCTCCCCCAGAAAACTGCCATGGACGTCGAGCTGCACTATAGAGTTCTTCTGTCCGATGTGGCCGACATTGAGGCTGGCCTTATCCAGCTTCCCAATTACAGCGTGGCAGCTGACAAGAAGATCAAAGAGCGCAGGAAACCTGCTAGCCAATGGTCTGCTGAGGAACACAAGTATGTTTGCTTTGATGCTTTCCCCACTCTTTCTAGTCTCTTCTACTCATTAACCCCAAAAATATCCTAAGCAGGTTGATTGTGCTAAATTTGATATAGTGTAATGCCTTTCCAAGACTCTAAATTTGCTAATCTTTTGTTGAGTTGGTTCCTTACACTTTAAGAATAGGCTTAAACTTCTGGTTGGGTTGGTTCGTTTACAAATTTTAGTTCAACCAACATTTGTGCCTTACCCAAATTAAAAAGTTGTATCCTTGTAAGGGATGACTCTTTTTATGGGATGAATGAAGTATTGATAAGAGATCGGTCCACACGTCTTGGAATGTCAAAGCCAATGAGTTTATAAGGTTTCAGGTTGGACTAGCTATTAATGGGTTCAACTCAAACTTGTAGTATGGTTTTACTGATTTGCATTCAGCCCAACGACGACGATGTTTGGTTGTGGGGTCTAATACTCTAATGTAATATTTGATGTACTATCTAGGTTATACCTTTATTATCCTCCGTGTAGATATTTTATAGCGTGTATTTTCTATAAATGCACAACAAGAAACCCATAAAACCCCACAAAAAGTAGGGTGTGGGGAGGATGTGTGTACGTAGACTTTAACCTACTCGAAAGTAGAGATGTTGTTCCCAAGAGACCCCTCTATGTAACTGTACATACTCTGGAATTATCAAATGTATATCTCTATACTGCCGTGGAGTTTACCATCGGTGTTACCACATTAATATTCTTTGTGTTTTTCTCTCTTTGACCTTGAGCATTCTTGGTTGTTCTAAAACCATTTTGTTTGCGGTTTCCTCTAAAGCTGTGATCTTTTTTGGGGTTTCAAAATGAATGGCAGGAGGTTCTTGGAAGGGCTTAATAAGTTTGGGAAAGGAGATTGGAAGAGCATAGCCAGGCAGTGTGTTAAGACAAGGTCAGCTACTCAGGTTGCTAGCCATGCTCAGAAGTACTTTATTCATCTGGAAAAGGATGTCAAGAACAAGAAGAGATCGAGTATCTATGATGTCTCCTTGGACTAACAGTAAAAACATAATTTCAGCTTCATATGTTCATCATCCTTTTTTTTATTTTTTTACCAAACTTCCATTTAACTTGATGGATCACTCCTTAGTTTTAGGAATGATTCCTAATTGGATTTGTCTCTTTATCAAATACTCCGAATATATTTGTTTATAACTTTAAGTCATTTCATATCGGATAAATTTAGAATAGCAAACCAATGTTCGAGTTAGTCTGTTTTTATATAAAACAAAAAATTGGAAGAACAAAAGGAAAGTTAGCATTGGAAATGAGATTAGCATTGTACAAGGAGGATAATCTAAACATGACTTTTGTATACATAAGGCTCAGACAGCAGTCGGGGCCGGAGCATGATCTGCTTTTGAATCATCTGTGTTACTATCTGTGGGCTTTGGAGAGAGTAGACGCTTTGAGATTTGTTCCGCTTTCTCTCTTGACTCTTTCAAGTTAAGGAGTGTGTAAATGGACATCCCAAAAAGTGCAGCAATGACTCCACATATGCTCACAATCCCTGGGTCTGAACTGAAAAGTAAGTAGCCTCCTAGTAGAATCACACAGGTCTTGAATTGCCCTAAAACCACATGTGAAGTTGCAGATGTTGCTCTGCAATCATGAATTTTAATTCTTTTTAGTAAATGAATCTACTATAGGTAAGAATTGAAGTCTTCTATCCTACTTTTAATGTCACAATGAATTCTCAATGTTGATGACATGTGGTGCAATGTGTAAATGACACACATTGTCTCTTTATCAGGCGGCAACCGGTGGTTGGTGGCAGAGCTATGTATGTCATTGTCAACATTAACTTCTATTTAGGTATAAAATGATTTGAGCACAAGTAGAAGACATATATCTTAGGTTAAATAAAAAAAAGTCTCACCCGAGCGCCAAGGCACCAGACCATTGCAAGAGAAAACCAAGGCAGGCGGATCCAAGAATGGCGGCGATGTTATGGGGATTCCACTTGAACGATAATGCTCCCAGTGGGTCCAGCCATGGCATAAGAGCCAGCAAGAAAAAGACTGTGATAGGTGTGGTTTTCCACATCAACCTGCACCAGCAATTCATCTCTTCTCAGTCTGTCATCTTATTGCTAAGGTATATAGATATAGAATGATGAATGACACATATATGTACATGTTTCTTACGCGAGGGCTGTCCAATTCTTTTGTTGTTGGAGATTAGACCATAGAATTTTGTTTATGGCGCTAGGGATTATCCAAGCTGTTGCAATGCAAGCGCCGAAGATATTGAACTCCAAATCTGTTACGGTAGCAACTGCCACCCCTACCGAGACCACCAAAAGAGCCAAAACCTGCTTACATTAAATTTGAAATATGTCATTTGTTGTCATATGCAAAAGAGTAGGTGAAAACCTTATGTTCAGAGTGGAGAAAATGAATAACTTAAAGACGATGTCCTTGCAAGCTGTACTCACTTTACAGAATGATATTTTCTTCCTGAAAAGGATGAACTCAGCAATGACAATTGTTGGAGTGACAGCAATCTTAGCCATTTGATAGAAACCTACACTGCACATTTACATTTGAGCTGAGTATTCCAGAAAAGAAAAACATGGCCAGTGCTAATGTGGGTTATGCTATAGTCACACCACGGATGACACGAAATTGTTTTTGGTGGTGTCATCCTTGATGTTAAAGTGCCATTGTTAGTGCTTAAGTAGATCCAGAGAAAGAGATGAGACCTGTTATGTTTCAGACTGGTGTTAGCAAGGCCAGATGCGAAAGCCATGACCGCCCCCAAGCCAAACAGCGAAGAGAAAGGCGTGGATTTGGATGGAGGAGCGACGGGAAGAATGGACAATGCCTTGAAAATGGCAAGAAGAATCCAAGCACATGTGTAATGGATTAAAGTGAGAAAGATTGGGAAATTGAATCCAACTTTACCCATAACCTGCAAATGAATCGAAGAGACAATAAGCATCTTCATCAGACTGGGAAAACAGACAATGTTTTTTGTTATCAGGGAAGAAACATGGCAGATCGAGTCACATACAAGCTTGTTTCCGAGGATTATTCCAACAGCAACCATGAAATTGAATGTCATTGCCACCAATGGCCCGCAAAATCGCTGCTGTTGTCGCCTGGCTCCCTCTGATGTCCGGAGCTCGTTGTGTATAGAACTCCTAAGCTCTTCCAATGCTCGCCCTGTTCGTACATATCCAATCCAACCAAAGAACACCAATATGATGTCAACACATAAGGGCTGGATTGTAATTTCACATCATACATCATAATCACCATTCTCAAGAAACTCATAGATTTGTGAAGATGATTATGATGATGAATTGGTGATCATAATAATGATATATCTTCTTCTTCTTCTTCCTCTTATTATTATTATTATTATTTTAATAATAATAATAACAATAACAATAATAATAATAATAATGTGAAATAAGGATTGAGAAAAATAGATGGGAAACCAAAAAACCTGCTTCTCCGGCATCACTCTGTTTGCGCTTGAAGCTAAGCCTTCTTCTGCAATCCCTTCCAAACAGAGAATGAAAGAAACCCATAATGGCTTTCACCAGTATCATATCTTCTTCTTCTTCTTCTTCTTCAATTTCTTCTTCTTCTTCTTTGATTTCTTGTTCTTGATGGATTAAAATTGCAGGTTTGATTATGATGAAGGAAAACGACAGTCAATAATGAATAAACCCAGGGTAGATGTTGATGCTGTACGTACTTTAAGTGGAGTTTAAGATTTGTATTTTAGTATGAATATGTTTATGTTATACGGAGTATTAATTGTTACAGAGTACTATTAGCATTAGATTTTTAGTGTCCCAGAACATGTCAAACTGTTGTTTTTTTCCTAATACTCCGGTTTCACGGATCTTAAAAATCTGTTTTTTTTTAAATGAAAAAAGTCGGTTTCAAACTTAGTAGGACACTGCTTGTGGGGATAATAACTTTCACAATATACACTCCGTCTCAAAAAAACTAAATTTTATCCAAAACGCTAACGCTAATCAAAAATGATAATTCCAAACAACGCCATGGTCAAATTATATCATCTTTATTTTTCTGTTTTTATTAATCATTTAATAAAAATAATATATTTAATTACGGAGTATGTCACCTCTCTTAAAACTCTTTATGTGGTTTTTATATATGTATATATTCGATTTATTTTTGTGATTGTTTACCTACTACGGAGTATTAATTAACTAATTTATATATAACTTTGATTAAACTTATTAATTAATACTACATCTATCTCGGTATATTGATTCAGTTTAACTTTTTCGAATTAAATTAGACCAATTTTGAGCTTTAGTTAATCTCAATTTGTATTGCATATTTGTACGATAAAATAAAATTTTGAAAATTTTCAACAAGATAAATATAATAAAATCATTTTATAATAATATACACCGTACATTACAATTTTTTTTTAAATTGAGCTCAAAGTTCGGATAGTATTCTTTTTCCGTGAAAACATGTATGGGTTGGCTTATATTGTACTCTCCTTTTTTATGTCTCCAACCCTTAAAAGGCTAGGAGGACCAACCCATTTTTATCTTTCCTTTTGTAGTTTGGTGTAGTGTTTCAAAATTCACACATCATATTTGAAAGACAACTTGTACTCGAACATACATAATTACATATAGCACTATAGCAATGCCAATGAGTAGTGGCTTTGTTAATGGTTACCCTCTTAGACGATTAGACGTAGACTTGATCAAGGTGCGATTGTTTTATCAGAATTCAAATCACATCAAAATATTATATGGTCAGAACTTTATAAGTTCATGTTTGACCTAACTTACGTAACGGCCCTAACAATCAAATCCTAAACTCAATCCTCATAGGTACCCAAAAAGCTTTGGATTAGCCTGCCCACAATCAAATTCGGTTTTATAAAATGTTTTAAATGAAATAATGTTTTAATATATAAATGTTTTGATATACTATTTGACAATTATGACGATTGCACTTATCAAAGTAATGACTAATATGCAATGTTTATTTTTCTTTTTTTGAGTATGAAATTGTTATTATTTTTATTTAAAAGTAAATGTTCATTTCATTAAATATACTTATACTTCGTAATTGTCTGTTTTCTGATTAGAATTGAAATATGAATGCGTTTATTATTACCATATTATTATTATTCTTTGTCATGCAGTATTATTTTTACTATTATTACTAAGAGATCAAGTTTGAGCCCAAAAAATATTTTACCGAGTCTAAATTAAAGTATTTGGGTGGATGGATAATATAATCCATAAACATGCATAACTTTTTTTTGTAAGTAAAACCTAAAAAATATTGAAGGGAATAGTTAGTCGGTCGGGTCATTGAAGGAATAATTTGAAAAAAATATAAATACGGAGTATAAAAGTATTGATTAATCAGCTGTTTATTTAACATTGAAGTTAAGTGGATGCTCTTGATGACATGCATTTCAATGGATGCGTTCAACTACATTTATGCATTAATTAATACTTCAAAGAAATAATGTGTCGCAATTAACTGTTCTTGATTATCATTTCTATTTTCTATAACTGCCATTCATCTTTGTCTTCATTACATATGTCTCACAAAATAGGAGTAAATTTTTTTTTCTAGAATTACAACTATAACAATAATTTTTTAATTGAATTAATTTTTTAATATGGCAATGATATTCTGACTCGAGCTTAATTTGATCTTAAATTACATTAACATTTTGGGACTCTTACGGCACTTCGTTGGTAAATTAATGGTTCTTACGATCTTACCCCCTAACCCTTGCCCCTTGCACGGCTGCACCTCACCCAAGCACCTTCTCTGCCCCCTTGCACCCCACCCCTGCATCCTGTCTAGATCGATGATTTAGCTTAGGTAACAAGGGATTTAGGGAATAGAAACTATTAATTTTACGCATCGTAGAGGACTCAATTTATCTAAAGTCACTTTAGCTTGAGTCTAAACGAATCGTTGTGTTTTAAATATGATATCAAAATCTTCAAATATGATTGAGATATTATTTACTATCTCCGTCCCTAAGTCTTTGTCTAATTTTGACTTTTTTCGGTCAACCATTTTCAATCTTTGACCAATAATTAAATGAAATATATATTGTATATTAATTAGATAGAATAATATTTTGAGAATATTTGATATAGTAAATATAATAAAACTATTTTTTATCAATATCTAATAATACCTCCGTCCCGGTGTATTCGTCCAGTTTGACTTTTTTGAGTCAAACTAGACAAACTTTGAACTCCAATAACTCTCAGTTTATATTGCATATTAGCATAATGAAATACAATTTTAAAAGTTCTCAATACTATAAATCCAATAAAGTTATTTTTATATTAAAATACATTACGATTTTTATTTAATTGAAGCTCAAAGTTTGTCCAGTTTGACTCAAAAAAGTCAAACTGGATAAATACACTGAGGCGGAGAGAGTATTATTTTTGTTTAATCTGGGGTCAAAATTTATCATTTTTGAATGAAAAAAGTCAAAACAAATAATAATGCTAGAGTCACAAACAATTGGGACACAAACTACACAAACTCGTCATTTGTGCATTTAAAATTTTATTTTTAATTTCTTAAAATCATTTTATTCACTTGAAAAAGTGCACAAATGATAAGTTTGTGTAGTTTGTGTCCTAATTGTTTATGACTCTAGCATTATTCCAAAACTAGTTAGGGACGGAGCAAAAAGGACACATATGCGATGGGACATGAGCGGGGCGAGAGATGCCATTGCCACCTGTGATTAAACCGGCCGGTCGAAAAACTCCCCCAAGTCCTGCCCGGTTCGGACCATCATCTTCCCCAACGATCCAGAGAAAGACGCCATTTTTTTCTTCTTCGCGTCCTTCGAGAAAGGAAGCGCCAATGGAGCTGGTGCCGTATTCGGACGGGAAAGAATCCGAATCCGACCCCAATGCTTCTCCGGCGTGGCAGGACATGTTCCGGTCCGCGTCCATGAGAAAACCCGACCCATCACCTCAGAATCCGTTACCGCCGCCGAAGCCGAAACCGAAGCCTCCCTCCACCGCCGGAGACGGTGACAGCTCCTGGGACCCACAGGTACGCCTCGCCATCTACATAGCCATGGCTCACGCTGGATTAGCCCTCATGATTTTCACTCTTTACGGAATTTGTAAATTGCTCGAGGAATATCTGAGGCCCCTCCTCTGGGCCGTCCTCTGTTCGATCCCATTGAGGGGGATCCAACAGACCCTCGTTTCCTTTTGGTCTGAGCCTCTCAAGCTTGGACTCACTGAGACCATCTTGGCCATCCCCGTGGCTATTTTCAGGGTTTTCGTCGGAACCCTTGTTGATATCAAGGAGAAATTCCTTGGAATTGTTCGTAGAAAAGATACACTCGGTCCCATTAGGCGCCGTAGAAGTGGGTTCTTCAGGTTGCTGAGGTTACTGGTCTCTTTCTGGGTGTTTGTGATGGCTTATGAACTGATCGGAGCCGTGGGTTCGGTAGCACTTCTCACATTAGGGTTCATGTTTTCATCTTCTGGTGTGGATTCCACCATGAATGCAGTCACTAATCTTAGAAGCCAAAGCTTTCGCCGTTTGCCCATTACTTCTTTCTTCACTGGTGGGATTCTAAAAAGGCTCAAGACCATTGTGGCAATTGGATTGATTGTTGGCCTTAGTGTCGGATCCTTGTCTGGTGCCATATTCTTTTCCTATAAGATTGGAGTCGAAGGAAAAGATGCCGTCTTTCGCCTCAAATCACATGTGGAGGAGAACAATTACGCTGAGAGAATCGGAGTTAGGAAATGGATGGAAGAAAACGACGTGACTGGGATGGTTGATAAGTACACCACCCAGTTATATGAGACTGTTTCTGATCAGATCGACAGCTACGCGAGTCAGTACAACATGACTGAGTTTGTTTCTGGGATCAAACATTTTGTAACAGCATCGTCCTCCAACAACTCTTCAGAACGGTCCACTGTTTTAGCTCCTCCTTCGCGGTATACTGAGAACATGTTGAGCCTGAAAAGGAGGATCAAGGAAAGGGAATGGGGACAGATGTACACAGAAGTGCATGCTATTTTCAGGGAAGTGTTGATAACCCGAGAAGACTTGGTGGAGAAGGCGAAAGGGTTTGCCCTTCAAGGAGTGAATGTCATGCAAAGCGTGTTGATGAGCAGTAAATCTGTTGTAGGGGGGAGTGTCAAGGTCGTTTTCGTCATTGGGAACTCCATAGTTTCAGGAGCCGCGGGGCTTTTCAACTTTGTGTCTCAGTCGATGGTTTTCTTTTGGGTTCTGCATTATCTTATAACTTCAGAGTCAGGTGGAGTGACGGAGCAGGTCATGAATATGCTCCCCATCTCACACTCTGCAAGGACTCGGTGTGTGGAGGTTCTTGACAAGGCCATTTCAGGGGTTCTTTTGGCGACTGTTGAGATTGCTTTCTTTCAGGGGGTTTTGACTTGGCTCCTTTTTAGGCTGTTTTCGATACACTTCTTGTATATGTCAACTCTGCTCGCGTTCATCAGTTCGTTGTTTCCACTTCTGCCCTCATGGATATCGACAATTCCAGCCGCGTTACAGCTTGTCTTGGAAGGGAGATATGTCTTGGCGATCAGCATATCCACCATTCATCTTGTGATAATGGATTTCGGTGCTTCTGAGATTCAAGAGGATGTTCCTGGACATTCAGCATATCTCACTGGTCTTAGCATTATTGGGGGAATGACATTGTTCCCCTCGGCAATTGAGGTACATTTTTTGTCTTTTAGAAAACAATTGTGTTTGAAATCATCTCCCCAAACCCTACTTTATGTGTGATCTTACTGGGTTTGTTGTTGAACACACTCCAAATGCTCATATTCATACTAAACACTATCTTTTTTTAACAAAGGGGTGTTCAATCTTGTCTCTTGTCTTGACCTTGAAATTTCGACACACTATATTGCCTCCTTAACTTGGACAATTCATCTCCTTGAGCTAAAGGTTTTATTTTTTGGAAAGTTGAGTTAAAGGTTTTATTTTTTGTTTTGTCGCGAAACATGTTATGGAGTTACAAAATCCTTCAAACTCATTGGTCCCTTCATTTCCTTCTGTTCCCTCACTTCCCCTCCCCTCTTTTGAACCAATCAAAGGTGTAGATGGTCATTTCCCCAAGGGCAGATCAAACACTAGAAAATCAACATTAACTTTTTTGCCATCAATTTCCTATTCTATGTACTATTCCAATTATGTTACAACAATTACAAACCCATTAGAAGCCGACGAAAAGTAAAGTCTAGGAGTGATTGTGCCCAAACATTACCGCTACTTAGGAAACATTATCATAGCATAACTAGTTTCATTTGTCCAAACAAAAGTTTGCAATGTGTGTTGGTCATTTGATGGATGCTTATACATGAATGTTTCGTGCAGGGAGCCATAATGGGGCCACTTATTACCACGGTTGTCATAGGCATTAAGGATCTATATGCAGAATTTGTTTTGGAGGGACAAAAGAGCAAGGATTCTTAGAGCCTCTCAAAAATTATTTTTACGAGTTATGTTGGATGAGAAGTGCAGAGCTGCCATTTGATTTTTTTTATTGGCTAAGACACACTTTAAGCGTATTTATAGTTCTTGCCCATCTTCTTTCGTCCAATTTTTTTTTTTGCTGTGTAAATGCGAGCAGATGGTACTTGTGATCTTGGTTTGTGTAAATATAGTGTGAGCAATTCATTTGTGATGTATTTGTTTGGTTGAGTGGTGAGAATAAAGTGCACAACTGCTCTGGGAAATATGTATTCGTGTTTGATTTCTTTTGCAATGGTTTATAGCTAATGTACACGAATAAGAGTTCATATTTTCCCTTTCTCCTGCCTTAGCTGGTGCTTGTATGGGGTGAAAGATGGAGAGAAAGAAAAGCATGGGGAAGAGAACAAAGTCCCAAGACTTCTTTGCTTGTTTGTTTGCAGTAGAAAATTGAGAAGATAGGCTCATTGAAGAGAACAAGTATCAAATAGTATATTGTCACTTGGAAAAACTAAAAAACAAAATGTATATACTCTTATTTAAAATAAAATGTATCATGACAATTTATTATTTTTCAAACAATCAGGTAGTTTAAATAATAGTAAGGGCAAAATGTCTTTAATTTATCACATTTTTGTGCAAATGACCTTAACCATACAATGAGAGAAAAAAAGTCCCCATTTTTTCTTCTCGCCATCTCTTCAGTTTTTACTCATTCCTTTCTCATCGAAAATTTGTACTATTGGAATACACTAACTACTCACAAAAATTCCTTAGCAACTTAAAAGAGTTTGGGCAAATGAATTATGATTAGAAAAGAGGCAAAAATGTTTCCATCATAATTGGTAAAAAGATAAAGCATGTGTTCTTTTCTTTTATTTTTTTTAGGAAAACAATTTGGAGTAATGTTTCAATTAAGAAAATCATGTAGAGTTCAGCCTTTGAAGATTCTGAAGATTCTTAAATGAGAAAGAGTCACAAATACTTCAGTCACAAAATACAAACATCTCACTTTCTTAAATAAACACCCTTCCGATTGCAAAAATCATGTAGTATGACATAAAAGAGTTTGACACCAACGATGGGAAAATAACAGGAACTTGGAAGATATCAATCAAAATGTCACAAAACGAAGTCTGATGATAAAAAAACCAAAAACTCAACTAGGGGAGAGAGAAGAGAATGGGAACGGGGAAGACACTACTTCAAAAAGAGAAAAAATAGAGCAATACAGAAAAACGGGCATCGGGGTGGCAAACTTAATCAACTTCCTCCATCTTGCTGCCCTCAGCATCGGCATCGGTCTCCTCCAGGGCTGGCATCTCATCATCACCCGCGGCTTCATCATCTTCATCAATGCTCAGGCCGAGCTTCAACATCCTGTGAATCCGGTTGGCAAAGGTGTTGGGCTCTTCCAGGGTGAACCCAGAGGTCAAGAGAGCAGTCTCAAACAGCAAGAGCACGAGGTCCTTGACTGACTTGTCATTCTTGTCGGCATCGGCCCTCTTCCTCAGCTCCTCCATGATGGGGTTCTCGGGGTTCACCTCCATTGTCTTCTTGGAAGACATGTAGCCTGCCATGCTGGCGTCCCTCAGAGCTTGGGCCTTCATGATCCTCTCCATGTTGGCAGTCCAGCCGTACTCCCCGGTGACCAAACAGCATGGAGAGTCAACCACACGGTCAGAGACAACAACCTTCTCCACCTTGTCACCGAGGATGTCCTTGATCACCTTGCATAGACCCTCAAACTTCTCCTTCAGCTCTTCCTTCTTTTTCTTCTCATCCTCAGTCTCTTCAAGCTTCAGGCCTTCCTTGGTTGCAGAAACAAGCTTCTTCCCTTCAAACTCCTTCAACTGACCAACAGAGTACTCATCAATGGCATCAACCATATAGAGAACTTCATATCCCTTCTTCTTGAGCTTCTCAAGGAAAGGAGAGTTCTCTACAGCCTTCTTGCTCTCACCGGTGATGTAGTAGATGTCATTCTGGCCCTCCTTCATCCTGGTCACATAGTCCTTCAGGCTGGTCAACTCATCACCACTCTTTGTGGAGTGGTAACGGAGAAGCTCTGCAAGCTTGGTCCTGTTCTGGGAATCCTCGTGGATGCCTAGCTTGAGGTTCTTTGAGAAAGCCTCGTAGAACTTGTTGTAGTCCTCCTTGTTCTCAGCAATCTCAAAGAAGAGCTCAATGCACTTCTTGACAAGGTTCTTGCGGATGACCTTGAGGATCTTGTTTTGCTGAAGGGTCTCACGGGAGATGTTGAGTGGGAGGTCCTCAGAATCAACAATTCCCTTAACGAAGCTCAAGTACTCCGGAATCAATTCTTCGCAGTTGTCCATGATGAAGACACGGCGAACATAGAGCTTGATGTTGTTTGGCTTCTTCTTTGTGTCAAAGAGGTCAAAAGGAGCCCTCTTCGGGACAAAGAGAACAGCCTTGAACTCAAGCTGCCCCTCAACTGAGAAGTGCTTGACAGCCAAGTGCTCTTCCCAGTCATTAGTGAGACTCTTGTAGAAAGCAGCATACTCTTCCTTTGTGATCTCCTCAGGCTTCCTCATCCAGATTGGCTTTTGCTTGTTAACCAAAGCCCACTCATGGGAAACCTCCTTAATCTTCTTCTTTTTCTTCTCTTCCTTCTCCTTCTCTTCATCTATCTCTTCTACTTTACCTTCCTCATCCTTCTTGTCTTCCTCGTCCTCATCATCAGAGATTTCCTTCTCAATGGTCTTCTCTTCCCAGAGGGAAATTGGGTAGCTGATGAACTCAGAATGCTTCTTGACCAAGTCCTTGAGACGGCGCTCTTCAAGGTACTCAAGCTGGTCCTCCTTGAGAAAGAGGGTGATTTTGGTACCCCTGCCTAGGGGCTCACCAGCAGTGTCCCTGGTAACTGTAAAAGAGCCGCCAGCTTGAGACTCCCACACATACTGCTCATCATCATTGTGCTTTGTTGTCACAATAACCTTCTCCGCAACCAAGTAAGCAGAGTAGAAACCCACACCAAATTGACCAATCATGCTCACATCAGCACCAGCGGCAAGGGCTTCCATGAACTCTTTTGTGCCAGACCTAGCAATAGTCCCCAAGTTGTTCACCAGATCTGCACCATCACAAAAGAACATGAGTATATGCTAAAAGTTGAAAACAGCAAAACAGCAAACCAATTATCACAGAGATCAGTAGAAGTTGCACTTACCAGCCTTGGTCATACCAATACCACTATCAACGATAGTCAAGGAGTTATTGGTCTTGTCTGGGATAATGTGGATAAAGAGCTCAGGCTGACCATCTAGCTTGCTCTTGTCAGTCAAACTCTCAAATCGGATCTTATCCAGAGCCTAATCACACACGATTAGAAGAACATTTAGCAGCTTACAACAAACATATTCATATTAAGAGAATTGTCTCATGCACATAAAACATATTACAGATTAAATGCCAACAAAAATGCAACATTATTTCAATACAATTCCAAACTCGAACAGATCTAACAGATACACTTCATTAGCCTCAACTCCGTTTAAATGCTTTTAAAAAATACTTGAATAGAGAGAAGAGCCTACGGCTAAATGTGAATTTTATAATTCGCATTCTACATAGAGACAAGTTTACATTTAATAGAAGCGATTGCAGTCTAAAAGTATGAAAAATACAAGATCAACGCAGCCAAATTAAGGCAGAGAGTTCTTTAACCGATCTAGGGAAAACAATTGGATGTTTCTATTAAGAAGAGCGAAAAAAACAAAATCAGTTGAAGTAAAACGACCGATTTATGATCTACATCAAAAAAAACTGAAGCATTCACATAAACTAAATCGAGATAGAGATCCATGACAAGATCAATGAACACAAGAGCGAAATCGACTAGTAGAGATCCTTACATCAGAAGAGTTGCTGATGAGTTCACGGAGAAAGATCTCCTTGTTGCTGTAGAAAGTGTTGATGATCAGACTCAGAAGCTGGTTGATCTCAGCCTGGAAGGCAAACGTCTCGGTGTCCGCCATTGCCGACGATATCTTTGCAAACTCGCTTCGATCTCTTTCTGAGATTGTGATTCTAGTAAGCAGTGCGAAGGTAAAAAAAGAGGCGATGCGAGATCAGTGTCGTGTGTTCCTTATATAGGGGGTTTTGTTAGGGTTTCTGGATCTTTCTATTCCGTTTTATTTTTTTGAACTATTCTAGATCCTTCCATTGGTAACCCACCCGTATTTTATTTCTTTAATGATTTTTTTTAAAGTTAATTAATTTTGATGATACTCCGTAATTGATACCTTCCGGGTAACTTAATCCAAGAAGACTTGGGACCGGGTCAAGCTGGGCCATGGACCCCATTCTAAGAAAAAATTGCAATCTTTGTGGATGGGTTTTACACTTCAAAGTTCAAAGTAAATTTGTTCATTTACTTTTTAAATTAAAAAAAAAAAGAAAATTTATTCATTTGGAACATCACTAAATTTATTCTTGCATATATAAAAAATAAGCATAAAAAATGAGAAAAATATTAAAATCAGACAAAATTAATGATATTAAAAGAGGAATCAATAAAAGCCTAACTTTAAGCTGATAAGAAATAAAATAAAAAAAATATTAATGTATTGCTTTCGTCCGTTGATAAAAAATGAGAACCAAAAATAAAAAAAAGAAATTAAAAAAAACTTATTAAAATCCTATAAAATGAAAATAAATTTTTTTTGAAGGATGGAAATAAAAATTTAAAATAAGAAGAAAAAATAATTTTCTTACTTCAATGTTATTTCGTTTTAGTTATAGAATAAAAAATTTTTCGTTATGGTTTTAATAAGAAATATTTTTTTATTTATATTTTTTATTTTATTTTAATATTTGACCAAGAAAAAGTATTTCATTAATCCTATAGTGCATAAATGTTACGGAGTATAAGTCATCACTTCTTATATTTTTATTTTTATTTCTTAATAGTTTGAAGTTATTTTTTGTTTATTTCCTTGTTTATTCCATTAATGTTATATAAATTTAGTTGTTTTTCTCATTTTCATTAGTTGTGGTTTGGTTTTTCTAACCATAACTTAATTCAAACGATAAGTAATTAATTATAAAATTTAAACAATAACTGTAAGACTAGTTTTTTGACATTATTTTCACCGACCCTAGATGTAACACTAAGAACATGTTATTTAGAGCTTGAACTATTATCGTCCAGTGTCTTCCCGTTCCTTCCAGTTTCTGTATGTTCTGTTCAACTTCCTAGAGTTCTTCCACTTCCTTAGTTTCTTCCCATCTTTTCCAGTTTCTTCTAGTTTTTTTAGTTTCTTCTAGTTTCTTTCAACTATTTTTATTTTCTTCAAACTCTTTCTACTTTCAGATAAATCACTCTAAAAACAATATATTATTATTACTATTACTATTATTATTATTATTATTATTATTATTATTATTGTTGTTGTTGTTGTTGTTGTTATTATTATTACAACTAATATGTTCGTAACTATAATTTATAATTTATTTCATTTTTTTCATCTCAATATTTTTATGGTTTACACTCATTATTATATTTTCTTCAACTTTTTAATATGAATAATATAATTTTTTATATATTAATCTACACGATAGAATAAGAAAACGTCAATATTTAAAATGTTTAAAAAAATTATGAATAAAATAGTTAGATAGTGTGTTTTTTTAGTATTGTGGAAATTATACTCCGTATTTAGTATTTTTAATTAAGTTTAACTACATTGTAGAATATTAACTGTTATTTCATCTCTAAAATGCTTCATTACATATTTATTTTGTTCATCAAACAACATCACATTGGACATATCTTCTGTTGTTTGCTGTCTGGGTGAAATTTGAATTCCTTTTCGATGAAGACAAATGAAATTGTGCAAAGTGCGTGTTGCAATAACAATTTGAATTTAGAGTTCCTGTTTCATTTGAGACATCATATGGTGCAAAAATAGTTTTTTTGTGTATGAAAAATAACAATATTGTTTTTATCTTAGTTTGGGTCGGGACTTGGCGGGGGATTTACCGGGAGGTTAAAGGGGTAGAAATCATCAATTTTATGAACGGAGCTCCGTAGGAAAGAAGTGGCGCCACTGTCCCCGTACTGAACTATGTTCATAAAATTGATGGTTTCTACCCCCGATAAAACCCCCGTCAAGTCTCGACCCGAACTAATCACCTCACCAACGTCAATTGCACCTCGTAAGTATAAAATCAAAACTTTTGACTTTAAAGTCAATTATACTTACAAGGTGCAATTGACGTAGGTGGGTTGATTAGTTTGGATCGGGACTTGGTGGGGGTTTACCGGAGGTTAAGGGGGTTCAAATCATCAATTTTATGAACGGAGCTCCGTATGAGAGCAGTAGCTTCCGTGACCACTGGAATCCAGTGGCCATGGAACTGGGCTCTTATGATAATGTGATGCATACAACAACAACAAGAATAATAATAATAATAATAACAATAATAATAACAACAACAATAATTTATAACAACAATATTTAAAATGAGAATAATATAAAAATACATTAAAAAATAAAGTTTTTTTAGATTTTCTAAATTTTTCTAGTATTTTCAGTTTCTTTTAATTTTTTTCAGTTTCTTTGAGCTTTTTCTAGTTTATTCTAATTTTTTCCATTTTCTTCCAGTTCTTCTAATTTTTTTTCAATTCCTTCTAGTTTTTTTCAGTTTTTTCCAGTTTCTTCCAACATCCAGCTCTTTTTCCCAATTTTAAAGAACATGTTCTAAGTGAGATATGGGTTTGTTGTACCAGCTTATATGTTTGAACTCTTGAGGCATTGTGAAATATTATTATTACAACTACTATGTTCTTAATTATAATTTATAAATTATTTCATTTTTTCATCTCACTATTTTTACAATTTACACTTATTACTGTTTTTTTTAACTTTTTAATATGAATAGTACAAATTTTTATATTAATCTACATGAACAAATTTTTATAAAAAAATTTAAAAGTTAAAATACTTTAGAGAAAAGGACTAAAGTAGGAGTACGTATAACATAAAAAATGCACAAAAAAATAAGAGCTTTATGTCTTTATTCCAAATTAGGAGTTACAATGAAAATAAAATATCAATCATTAAAGAAAAAATACGTTTGATTACAGTATGTAACATACATGATATTTGATACAACATATTGTAATATATAAAATATAATTACAAATATATTTTTTATAATAAATGCTGCATAAATGAATTGAAGTGAAACGTAACCACAATAACTTTTTAAAAGTTAACACTTTGAATTTATGCTAACTTTATATTCTAATTAAATTTTGTTTTGTGAAAGTAGTTTTTTTGTGTATGAAAAAAATCAATAATAATAATAAAAAGAATTAGTAAATTATAAAAATATTACTAGGTCCGTCCCTGAGTGTTTGTCCACTTTTGACTTTTAGAACTGTTCATCTAAGCACTTTGACTCATCAAATTCTCTCAATATGTAAGCCTAAAAATAGTCATGTGTGATCTTGTTTGATTCGTCTTAACATATAGATTATTAATATATAGTTTTTATAATTTTTTAATATACAAAATACAAGATAAAATGGATTAAAGAAGTGCATTGGATGGTGTGCAAAAATGAAAGTGGACAAACACTCAGGGACGGAGGGAGTAGTTAGAATGAGAATAATAGAAAAATAAGCTAAAATAAATTTTTTAAAGTTCTTTTTTAGATTTTTTAATTTTTTATAGTCTTTTCAGTTTCATCTAAACTTTTCCAGTTCTTTCCGGTTTCTTTCATTTTTTCTAGTTTTTTGAGTTTTTTTTGTAAATTCTTATAGTTTATTCTAATTTCTTCCAGTTTTTTCTAGTTCTCCTAACATTCTTCTATTTTTTAGTTTTAAAAAGCATGTTCTAAATTTTAGAGTATATCTGTATTTGTATAAATATTATATTTAAAATTTATTGCCCAAGTATAACTACTTTAGTTTTTCTTAGAGGGCAACTAAGTCCGAGATCGGTCTAATCTTTAGCCAAATATAAAAAAATCAAATAAGATCGTGTGTTTTTTAACTTATTCTTATTGTCAAAACAAAAATAACTTTATATATGAGTACGTTTAAATTAGATAGAATTTATTTCAATTATAGTATATACTCCCTCCGTCCTAAAATTAACTTCCCATTTAACTTTTCACGGTCTCCAATGCGACACTTTGACCTTCAATATCTCAAATTTTATATAAATATATTTTATAAAAATTATATATTTGAAAACTATATTCCAAAATAAATCTATTCCTAATAAATTTATATGAAAGTTCAATGTATTTTTTCTTTAATATACGGTCAAAGTTTAAAAAATTTGACTGGAAAAGTCAAACTGGGAAATTAATTTTAGGACGGATATAATTATTAAGGATAGATGAAGAGAGCCCATAACTAGGCTGTGGGTTTAGATTACGCGCCGACCCGACCCGGGCGCTCAATCTACGACGACCCCATTTCGTCCCGCAGAAGCTGAATCAGTGGCGGGCGGTGTTACAAGGTACAACGCTCGTAGGAACACCGCCTCGAGAGAGATTCATACTACAGAAAATGCAGAATTGGTTTTCAGGCTTCACCGCCGGCGATGATATTCAGCAGCGGCAAACGGATCCCGCATCTTCTTCGTCTCTTTTGGCCGACTGGAACTCTTACGCGGCCACCAAAGCCTCTCATGGAGACGGCGCAACTGGATCCCTCATCGGCGCATTCGATCTGGAAGCTGCTGTCCGGTCCGCTAACGACACCGTTTCTGGCACATTCAGCGTGTGAGCCTTTATTTTTTTTCTATCATGACCAGTTTTCGTTTTCTTTTTTGCTCAATGTTTACTGGTTTAAATCATCTAGGTTTGGTATTGAAATTAGAAAATCCGCAGGGAACTTATTTTCTTCTATACACGATTTAGGTTTTTATGCATTTCATTTTCACAGCGCCAGAAGTTGTTTTCTAGGTGCGATGGTTTGAAGTCTAGGACACTACTTGAGCTAAAAATTAGAGCTTACCAGTATTGATTCACTGAATATTTCATGAAGGAATTTTTGTAGTAAAGACCATGTATGATTTGAATGCCATTTTGGTATGAACATTATTACATTGGGAATTTGAACTACTAGAAACTTTGGACAATTTTCCATTAATTTTTTTTCCAAATATTTGAACCGTGTTCAGAGTTTCGAAGGGGGTTAGAGACATGCCAGGGAATTTTCAGTCTGCTACCAGTAACATTCCCTCCGGAAAAGCACTCATGTACTTTGGCTTATTTCTTGCAACTGGAATCTTCTTTATTTTCATGGCATTTGCGTTGTTCCTTCCTGTTATTGTGTTGGTGCCTCAGAAATTCGCGATTTGTTTCACTCTTGGGTGTTCCTTGATCATTGGAGCATTCTTTGCTCTCAGAGGTACAAAGAACCAGCTTGCCCACATGTTATCAATGGAGGTGTGTTTTAACTAATGTCTCCAGTATTATTATCATTACTTTGGCTCTGTACTCTTCTAATTCTTATGTTTTTTTAAAACTTTATTTCCACCAGAGACTTCCTTTTACAATTGGGTTTATAGGCAGCATGATAGGCACTCTTTACGTGTCTATGGGGCTCCACAACTATATCCTTTCCGTGCTCTTCTCTGTAATTCAGGTACGCATCAAGTTTATTTATCTGCTTGCATAATCAAAAGAATAATGGAGTGTGTTTTCAAATCTAATTTTGAGGACGATAATTTTCTATTTCCGTAGGTTATGTCATTGCTGTACTATGCAATATCTTATTTCCCCGGTGGATCGGCTGGGCTAAAGTTTCTTTCATCATCTATGGTTTCTTCAGTGTTGAAATGCTTTGGAAGGTGACAGGTGCATCAATGTTTCTATGGTTAATGTTCTTTTAGGATGAGTTGATTGTTGTATACTTGTATATTCTTTTTTCTTTGTATGTTTGCCATTTTGAGTTATGGATTATGCAGTATGGACCTAGCCAGTATTTTCTATGGTGGATGTTCCTCTATGCCATTGTTTTCATATATAAAACATTAAACTTTCTTTGCCTATTATCTCTCTGTCCTCTAATTAAATTCACTCTCCTTTTTATCCGTTCAAAAACAAAGCTCACACTTTTACTCAAAAGAAAAGAGTATGTGGCTCACAACATTTCTCTTTCAAACAAATTCATATAGCACCTTTTTTACTTTTCAACACTCTTCACCACTTTCATTAAATTTTGGGCAGTAAGTGCAACAATGCATCAAGGTTCTAATGGAAACTCATCCCCCTTTTTAGGGTTAACCATCTTGACCACCTTGACGAGAACAAAATTAGGATTATAGTGGGTTTTGTTGACGATATATTTTTAAAAAAATCTACAAGAAGTTGAATGGTGCTACAACTTTGTGCATAGAAAAGTTAAGCCTCTGTTTGGTAGTCATAATCGCCTTATTGTGTTTGAATGAGTAAGCTGATGACTTGCTGAATCTAGATGGCTGTTACCAGAATGTTTTTTCTTTCAAACACATTTTGTAGGCTTGTAGCATGATAAATCGCAATCATATAAATGATATCATTGTAGATTTGTCACTCAGTCTTCCAGGCATAGACATATGGCAGAAGAAATGTGCTCTACTGGAGGTTGTCTAACTGCCTTCATCTTTACTCTCTAGTACTATTGCCTTGAACATGGAAATCCCAAGCACTGCATTCTGGCAGTCACGTAGCCAGTCATCCCAGCACATGTGAAAAATAAATAAATGAGGTAAGTAGCTATAAAGAGCAACCCATTGTGGATGCCCTTGGACCATTTGTAGTCATGAAGCCCCTGAGAGGGAACATTATCCGCAATGTGGCAACCATGACCTTTAAAATGGTGTAGTGCATAACGCTTTCTTCATTATCACACAAAGTTTTCCTTAATTAATTAAAAAAAATAGGAAGAAGATGATTGGTTGGAGGAGGGAAGGGAGGACCGCTATACAGATGGCGCCTCCAATTTTTTTCTATAAAGCGTATGGGGGAGGGGTGTTGATCGGCGGCATGATAATGGCGCCATGTTAGGGCATGAAGCCCACTACATATGACCCAAAGCCATATGTAGGGGGCTTCATGCCCTTGCATAATAGGAAGTTTAATGTAGATTGACTAGAAGGAAACCCCATAATTTACACTTTCCCTTCCATAAAATAGTCATATTTTACAAATATATACGGTAATTTTTAAACATTTTTTTGAAGGGATAGTTTGTAAACTTTAGTAGCCTATAGCTATTGAAAATGAGGAAAACTTCGTTATGCCACCTTCATTTAACTTTTCGGATTTAAAATAAACTTCGGACTTCGAAATTTTAAGTGTTTGATAATCTGATTTAGTTTATGGATTATGACTTCAGAACTACAGATTTCCAACTTTAATACTTCTGTTTTCAAGAACTTATTGTACTCTCAAACACCCCCTTACATTATTTCTTTCATTGCTTATACTTAGATTGTTTTTCTTTCCAAAGAATTCATCTTTCACTTCCTTTTTAAGGAAAGTACAACATGATTCATGCTCTGTTCTATTTTCATTTCATCTACACAAGCCACAATCACATATTCGCATGCGAGTAAATTCAATTCTACGGAGTACTTCATTAAAACTTATTGAGGACTAATTTGGGAAATCTCCTTATTACAAAGGACTATTTTGGGAATTTACTCTAAAAAAATCATAATGAACGTGGATTGTAAATGGTGGGACTAGAGTACAAGAATGTAGACATTACAATGCTCCTTCCGTTTCACATTAAATTACATGTTTATTATTCACACGGTTAAATTTTATTCACTTTCATTCCTTATTTTCGTTAGTCATTTTATAAAATAATATATTTATATAATAGTTTTATAGATCTTTCGATGTTGTTTTTTAAATATGTAAATTTTATTTTTTAATTCTACATTATTTTTTATATAAAATGATTTGAAAATAATTTCAATCAAAACGATGCATTATTATACTCCGTACAGTATAGTTATAGGAGTTAGGACAATGAGATTACTAAAGCACACACGAACTCTCGAAGTGGACCCCACAAACGAATCGGCGCCTGCGTGTCATTCTCATCCTCACTTTTCATATTCTCTCAAGGTTTATGAATAGCTGTCCCTTTTCATTCTCTCAAGGAAAAGTTTCAAACAAGCATAGAAATAGGATATAACTGTGGGAAGTTAAGGATATGTTTGGATGAGAAAAGAAAATAAAAGGAAAGAAGATGAGGAGAAAGAAAATAGAGAGAAAAGAAAATGAGCAGAAATTAGAAGGAAAATAATGGGTGTTTGAATAGATATAAAATAAAGAGAAAATAAGATGAAAAATCATCTCCTCTCCTTGTGCAGTTTTCCCTTCGGTTCCAACGAGAAAATTTTGAAGGGAAAAGTCACTCTCACTTTTTTTCTTCCTCCCATTTTCTTTTCTTTCCAAACAAGAGAATTTATATTCGGATTTGTGTTTTCTTTTCCTCCATTTTCTTTCTCTCCTTCCAAACAAAGCATAAATGGTCCAAAGAGAGGATGTCTAGTCTATTGATCTTAATGTCAAATCCTTGCAGAGGCGTATTATTTGTAATTGTTCCTTGCACACATCGGGTACGGAGCAGTTTCTCTAAAGACTAAATTGAGATTATATCATGATTTATCCCTCACAATCTTGTCGGGCCAGAGTGTGTGGCGCTTGGGTGGGCATTCCAACTTTAGAAATAGGATATAAGACTCATACTATGATGAGAAATTCTAGGGGTACATCTAGCATTTCTCTACTATGATAATACCAAGCTAAAAGGTGTCCTTTGTGATGTTAAATTTAGTATCATAACAACATTTCTTACTCTATCTCAAAATGAATTACACCCTATATATAGCAAAATAAAATCTCATAGTTTTATAATTTATTTTATTTAAAGATTAATTTAAAAATAAAAATAGAAAATTTGTATATTTAAAAATTATGCCAAAAGTTGTACAAAATAAGACATGCCAAAACTATTTTATTTTATCAAATTATCAATAAAAATACGTAAATAAATAAAAGTTTTTATGGTTTTTGAATGGTGAAAAGTGTAAATCTTTGTGCGACAGAGTGAGTATTTAATAAAATTACAAACAGAGTCACAAAATATTCAAACTTGTCTAAGTACCATAACTATCATACATGTAATATGTATCATGATTCTCAAATAAGTAAACTACGGAATAATACGGAGTATAAAGAAAGGGGAAGGTTCTCATGACATTGGAATCTTGTCATAGATGATTCAGTACTGCTACAGTGCCTCGTTCGTAAAATCGACGGTTCTTACTCCCATAACCCTCCTCCGGTAAACCTTGCATCCGGCACCGACCCAAACACCTCCACCCTTTTCAATTACATCCCAAGTTAATTTTGTTTTTGAGATCACAATGACTCCAAAGTTAAAATTAACTTGGGGGTGCTGAAGGGGGAGGGGGAGGGGGGGGGGGGAGTGATATCGTCAATTTTACGAACGTGATATTGTAAAAATTCCGAGTCATCCCATGATATAAGTTCTAACATCATGGAACTCCTCCAATACACATCCATATATAAATTTATGGACACAATACTTATTTTAGATTTCCAATCACTCTCTACTTTCTTTGTATTGTATCACAAATGTGAATACTGCCTTGGCTTATTGAATAAATAAAATGAAATCCTAAATAATTCTTCCAAAGTACCCATACCATAACAATGCTCATACACACAAAATGCTTCTTTAATGATAAGTCTATGCTCATATAAAGATTCATTTAAGTGTAGACCTCATGTCTACCATAACATTGGCCACAAAAAAATATTTTTTATTTGAAAAGAACAGATTTTCCTAATCTATCTAAAAAGAAAATTATGCAATTCACAATATTCGTCTATTGTGATTTGTGAATTCATATCACATACATTTTTATTTTTTATTTTACCCTTTTTTGAATTATATGTGAGGGTCAAACAGTTAATTTAATAAAATAGAGATAAATTTTTTTTAGAAATTACTTATTCGACCTATTTCAATTTATTATATCAAAAGGTGTATGAATTAAAAAGTTATATGACTATATTATTTAATGGAAGCAGTAATAAAAATTTTGGAGTAACAAAGAATAATTATACAAGAAAACTTTACATGTTTAAATATTTATTCCGTATAATTCTTTTTTGTATATATGTAAAATATACGGAGTAGATCTTTTCAGGTTATTTTACAAAATTTCCCTATTTTTTTTTTTCTAAAATGAGAACAGCAACTTTTGTCGCATGCAAACCAAAGCGACGTATAATGCGCCGGAAAATACGGAATTCGAGGAGGGGCAGGCAGTAAATTTCCCAAAACATCAGAAAAGCTCAAACTTGTTCCAAATCCTAATCAATAACTACCCCTCCCTCTGTGTAAATTCATAGACCCGTAAATGGTATTTACCAGTAGCTCAGCTGTCAGCTCCTTAATCTCTTCCCAATCAATTTAAAGAAAGAAAAGATCCGCTCAGATTTCCGCATTCAGCCGCTTGCTGAATCCATCCCCACAAGCGTAAGAGTTCATCCACACCTCTTCTCATCCGTACATTATTTCTTCGCCCAACCCGAGTTTCTATGCGTTTTCTCTGTGTGAATCTCTGTAATCCGCTCATAATGGGCTGTGTTCTGCGGTTGAATCATGAAGTTGGTTTTCATTGTTTTCTGTTTTTGTGTTCATACTTGTTGTTCTTGCATAAAGATTGAATTTTTTGGTAAGTTTTTTGTTTGAATAGTTTGGTAAGTGTAGATTTTAGTTTGGGTTTATACTTATTTATGGTGGGTGTTGATGATGAAATAAGTGTTTGGTCGTTGAGCGTGATTTTACCTTTATTATTGTCGTGTTGTTTTTTTATAACTTAGATTCTCTAACTGTGCATCTAATATCTTATATAGGCCTAATCCGCGGTTGAGTTTCTCGTCGGTGTTACAACATATTCTCTGTGTTTTCTCTCTAAGATCTCGAGTGTTCTTCGTTTATTTCTTTGATTTATTCAAATTTTCATCCACATTGTTGTGTGAGTGTGTGCAATCCTAACACAAAGGTTTAGTTTCGTTTATATTTTATGTTTGGGTTATGTGTGATGTCTTAACAGAGCTTAGTGATTAAGATGCTATGCAACATTTTTCAAGAAAAGAAAAAAAAAGTGCTACGCGGTACGCACCGTGTTGGTACTAGAATTGAGCTGATTTCTTGTACAGAGAAATAAGGAGTTTTTCCCATCAAGATCTGCGTTGGGTGGTGTAGCTACAGTGATG
Organism: Cuscuta campestris; assembly: GCA_900332095.2. NCBI lineage: Eukaryota > Viridiplantae > Streptophyta > Magnoliopsida > Solanales > Convolvulaceae > Cuscuta > Cuscuta campestris. The sequence continues at coordinate 546,893 of OOIL02004480.1, read as the reverse complement.
CTTAATTATGAAATCTTACCAGTTTTAATCACTTGGTTATTGCAGGAAATCAGAGGATGGGTTCAAAAGCTGTGGAAGATTTGATAGAGGCCTCATCAGGAGTTCATTATTCGGGTTTTCATTTGCAAGGCCCGAGTGATACCGACATTGAGCAACCAACAACTTCAATGAGTGGAAATGTTCCTAAACAACCATTTGTCATTGGTATGTTGGACATTTTTGTGAACTCAATGTTTCTTGCTCTATGCTGACATCATCTGCAAGCACTTTTTCTTATTATCAGTTTTTATGGGATATGCTACCTATTGTTCTTGTATCAGTTCTTGAAAAAATGAAAAATTTATAGCTTTAGTTTCTGGGGATGTTTGCACAAATCGATGTTTGAGACTCAACATTCTTTCAAGGACATTAAATATTGCCAACACATTGCACAAGGATCTTGGACAAACCAAACTTATATGCATCACGACATCCCCACCCCATTGAAAACAACTTGTTTTTACATCAAACCTTCGCTACCAATAAGAAATGAGTTATTGGCCTATTGAAAAAATCAGATAGAGGCTTTATATGCTTGCAAACTGATTTCACTCAAGTTGAACTCATTTTTTTTCACAAAATGAGGCTTCACAGGCATGCCTTGTGTTGTAATTCTAAACACGTGTTATGTCATTTGCTAAATCTTGGTACGCTTCTCCAACAATATGTGAGTTTTGTCTGAAGAACATACTTAGTGCCTACCACCTGATTAACCAATGGGTGCATTGTGACCATCTTCTGGATTTGCTTCAGCCTAAATTATCTCTGTCTAAGATCAATTATGCAATTAGTAATATTTGGATTACCATTTTAAACAAAAAATCCATATTGCCATCAAATTTAATCATGCCAAATAGAACTTATATGGATTGCATCAAAAGATGATAATGCCTTACTATGGTATTTAACTGAGTATTCATTCTTCATAATTTCTTGTATTGTCCCACAAGCACTGGTTAATGCGTCTCTGGCTTTATCGAAATCATTTTATAAAGAATTCAACTATACATGCTATTCATTAAAAAAGAGATAGAACTAGGAAGTTGATTACCCTGCATTTGCATGAGTTAACAATGCATAGTCTTTGTTGCATCAAGTTGATATAGTAGAGCATAGCATTTATAGTATTTCAAAATTTGCATCCTTTTTTTTCTTTTTGGCTATCTTTTCTAACAGCCTCTCTACTCTTACACTAAGCTTGGTTCAAGGAATTTGAAAGGAAAAAGAAAAGAAAATAGTTTTCTTTCATTTTCCTCAACCAAAATGGGAGGAATTTGATTTTCTCTCCTCTTAGTACATTTTTCCTTCTCATTTTCTTTTCCTTCCACTTTTCTTCTCTTTTCCTCTCTAACCAAACAAGAAAAATGTTTTCCTTCTCATTTCCTTTTCTTTCCCTAATCCCCTCTCATATTACTTGAACCAAACATAGTGTTAAGGCAGGGGTAAGGTCTATGTACATAGTACACTCACCCTCTCTCGACCCCACGTTGTGGGATTTTTCTGGGTTGTTGATACTCTAGTGTTATAATACTTGGATAGTTAAGGTTGCAATGTGTTATATACATCCCAGCTCCCCCACCCCACCCCCATAAACATACAAAAGATAATTTTTCCAGTGCGTGTTCTTATTAAAAAAAACTTCCTCCTATAGGAGTTGCTGGAGGAGCGGCATCAGGGAAGACCACAGTTTGTGATTTGATCATCGAACAGCTTCACGATCAGCGTGTTGTACTAGTCAATCAGGTATTCTTCTGTTTAAAGGCATATTGTCCACATTTGGTAAATAGCTCTGTGAAAGGCGTTTAGTTTTTTCAGTATTGGTCATCTTTTTATTTTTTTAACTGAAGGATTCTTTCTATCATAATTTAACACCTGAAGAACTTACAAAAGTTCAAGAATACAACTTTGATCATCCCGGTTAGTGTAGTTCCTAACCCATTCTTCCCTCTCTTAACCTTTCCTAATTTTATTTTTAAAACTACTTTGTTATTTATCCCTTCTATGCAGATGCTTTTGACACTGAGCAATTGTTGTATATCATGGACAAACTGAAGCATGGAGAAGCAGTAGATATTCCAAAATATGACTTTAAGAGTTACAAAAATGTTGCAACGAGAAGGGTATATTCTTCTCAACATTTTTTGGGCATATTTTTTACTGGCATTCTATAGTTGGGTAACAGCTGTATGTTTTATGCTATTCCTTTGCCAAGCTCTTTAGTTTGAAGAGTTTAGTCAAGGCATGGGGTTTTAATCTCTTTAGAATGCATCAAGTCATTCTTTGTGTGTGTCTCATTCGGCATCACTCATTTTTGTATTGGCATGTACAGAGTATCATCTTACAAATTTTTTGTGCTCTATTCAAAAGAAAACCATCATTGTCCCCATTTGGACTAACTACTAAATGAAATTACTAGGGAGTAATATTGTGGGTCTCCTTTTAGTCTATTGCGACATGGTATATTGATTACTTTTTGGTGCACGCATGGCAGGTAAATCCATCAGACGTTATAATACTTGAAGGCATACTTATTTTTCACGATCCCCGTGTAAGAGATCTGATGAATATGAAGATATTTGTAGATATAGGTTTGTTCCTTTCTGTTCTACAATATGCGAATTTCTTTGTTGGCTTTTATAGCTTGTTAAATGTGTATGCTCATGACTACCTGAGGTTGCATTTTGTGTCCTTGCTGTTTGTTAAGATATATTTTCACCATTTATGTATTCCACAATCTCAAAATTCATTGCAGATGCTGATGTACGCCTAGCAAGGAGAATAAAGCGTGACAAAGATGAAAAATGTAGGGATATTGCTATGATACTTGATCAGGTAAAGATACTCGATCATTGTTTGTATTTTCACCTCAACAATCTTGCATATTTTCTTCTCATGTATCAATGATCAGCCTTAAAACCGTGCAGTATTCAAAGTTTGTTAAACCAGCTTTTGATGACTTCATTCTTCCGACAAAGAAGTATGCTGACATCATCATTCCACGCGGCGGAGACAATCATGTCGCCATCGATTTGATTGTGCAACACATAAGGTCAAAACTTGGCCAACATGATCTTTGTAAAATATATTCCAACCTTTATGTCATTCCTTCAACATTTCAGGTACCACCTTCCATTCATTGCAATTCAGTTGTCATAGTCTCCAAATATTTCCCATTTCTCAAAGTTCTCTATTTGAACATGCAGTATACTCCCTCCATTATGACTTTAATGATACATTAAAAACGGAATGAATGTAGACATGATGCATGTCCATATTCAATTATTCATTCAACTTTTGATGTATCACAAAATTCATAATGGTAAGTTAAATGTGAATGAAGGGAGTATAATGCTGGTAATGATTGTTATTACTTACTTTCAGATACGAGGCATGCATACTCTCATCCGTGATTCCCAAACAACAAAACATGATTTTGTATTTTATGCTGATCGATTGATCCGCTTGGTAGGTGTTTCTAGTGTAAAGTTAATTTATGGAGTTGCCGGCTTTTAAAATCAAAGGCGAATGATATGCTAATTTTACTAATAAGTACACTTGGATGATTACCTTAACTAGGTAGTTGAACATGGTCTAGGGCATCTGCCGTTTACAGAAAAGCAGATCATCACACCAACTGGTAAAAGCCAAAATAATGTTGTAATTCTCATCATTCACACTCTCTACAAAGGGAATTTGTTTTAAGATGGTGTGATGATGTATCCTAAATTTCCTAATGTTTTCTTGAATGTGCAGAATCTGTGTACACTGGTGTTGATTTTTGTAAGAGATTATGTGGCGTCTCGGTGATTCGAAGGTAAACTACTGATGATATCTTTGTTTTCACTTTAGGCTATAAAACTTGAGTTACTCAAAAAAAAAAAAAAAAAAAAAAACTCTTGGAAGGGTCTGCGTACACACACCATGTAGTGGTGAAAATATGAAGTTTTACTGAATTTGTTGTTGCAGTGGTGAAAGTATGGAGAATGCTCTGCGGGCATGTTGTAAAGGTATAAAAATCGGAAAGATTCTAATACACCGGGAAGGCGATAATGGTCAACATGTGAGTACCACTTTTTCAACATGCCCTTACATTGTGTTGGTTTTCCTTTACTTGACTTTGTTATGTTGTCAAGGGTGGTCTTTGGGGAACATACTCTCTACCTTTATAGGTAGGGATGTAGGGTAAGGTTTTTACGACTACCCTCCCCAGACCCCACTTGTGGGACCTTAGCGTATTAATACTTACATGGTTTATCATTGTGCAGCTCATCTACGAAAAACTGCCACATGACATAGCCGAGAGGCAAGTCCTATTGTTGGATCCTATCTTGGGAACTGGTTAGTGCATCATCCTCCATTAATCTCCCCCTTCCCTTAAAAAAAAAAGCTCCCATTTTGTAAAGCGATTGAATTGTGTTGAGAATATAGTATCACATCGAACACTCAGAATTAAAAAAGACTAATCTAAAAGCCAGGAGAAGCCCGGGTCTATTTGAGCTCAAAGGACCCCACATGTGGGACAATTTGTAGTTGTTATCGATCTTAGTATTTATATGTTTAAACAAATTAAATCAACCTTGTTACAGGGAACTCAGCAGTTCAGGCCATTTCTCTACTTATAAAGAAGGGTGTACCGGAGTCTAACATTCTATTCCTAAATCTCATATCCGTGAGTCCCCCATTCCCACTGGGTCATTCTTAACAATGTCCTCTCTTGTAAGCCGGTGTTTTCCTTTGAAAAATGGTTTCTCTTCTAATAATGTGTGACATTGCCAGGCACCTCAGGGAGTTCATGTGGTCTGCGAACGCTTCCCTAGAATAAAGATTGTCACGTCTGAGATTGAAATCGGGTTGAACGGAGATTTTCGTGTCATCCCTGGAATGGGCGAGTTTGGGGACCGGTATTTTGGCACCGATGACGACTAAAACAGCCCGATAATTACTTTTCATACCCTTGGACTGAGTTTGAGTTCAACTGCACTTATAGCTTGATGATCACCAGTGTCTGAAACATTATTTTCCAAAGCTTTCCTTTAGAGTTGAGGTTTTTCCTTTCTCAGTTTCTGTCATGGAATTATTTTTTTCATGGGGGATTTCTGATTACTTACGAACACAAATTGTTGGTAAAAATGGCGAGTTCCATTTTACTCCACATGACAGGTGAAGTCATTCTATAGAGTTTAAAGAAAGGAATCTGATTTTGTTGTGTAAGATTTGCAGGTTCCGTCGGACTTTGAGCTCATTTTGAATTTGATTCTTAAAAAAAAAAGAAGAATGTATCAAATATCATTCTAGATTTTGTGTTGCATTTGTTCTACATTCTGGAAAAAAAAATCACCTAAATAGGTGTAAAATAGTGTAAAAGTACCAAAGTAAGAGTTTTATATTTTTATTTCCAAAATAGAATTTTGTCCTGTGACAATATAGTCCTGTATATTGACATTTCACAATATTTTTTGGTATTATATATTAACATTATTGATATTGTAATTCATATTTTGTGAATAAAAATAAGAAACTCATATTTTGATATTTTTTTATATGTTTTGTTACTAGTTGCCTTTTTCATGAGGATGTAGTACTTAATTAAAGTAATGTTAAGGATACATCAAGTTGTATAGAGTTTGTACACCAACCTTTTTTGTAATCCATTATCAAATTTATTTATCCACACCAAGAGATGTGAGGAAATGACTGACGTACAAGTTGGAATACTAGTATAATTTAGTGTACCTCAAACATATTTTATCTCAAACATATTTTATTTCAAACATATTTAGATAAAAAAAATTAAAAATAAAAAAGAGGAATAGAGGGTGAAGATGCATGGTGTACAAATGGGGTACACGATTTGGTGTATCCCTAGCATTCCTTATTTTATTTTATTAGAGTTGATGGGTATAACACATTGGTACCAAGGCTTGACTAAGCTTGACTTCATCTTCCTTGGTAATCTGACTGGGTGGATGTCTGAGGTCAGACCGATATGATTGTGACTGGATCCGCAGAAGGCTTGAAGACTAGCCGGGTATCGGCATTGACATGGCACCGGCACAAGTGGATCTGACAGCGCAAGTGGATAATTTGATGTAAACAGTAGCCAAAAACAGTGTATTTGATGTTATTATAAATAGGAATGAGAGCCTCATCATAAAGAAGGCAAACAATAAATAATCCGCGCGGCTTCTACATTGTAATCGGCCCATATTATAAATAACAAACCGGGTTACAGGTGTTCCCACCTACAATCCTTTCGCTTTTAGTGACTTAATACTCACATTGGTTTTACACCATCAAGAGTAATGTTAAAGGTTTACCAAGTTGTACACATCCTTTACATCAGCTTTATTTGCACTGCATATTACGTATTTCTTACGAAAAATGTTTTGTATACACCGCATTGGTGTATATCACTTATACACCAGTATGTTACGGACACACAGACAACAATTGTTCATGGGTGTAATACATTGTTGTACAAGTAGTGGATACCAATGCGGTGTACACCTAGCATATCCCTATTTCTTGTCCATTGTAAATTTTTTATTCACAAGCTAAGAAATAAATGGTGGAGAGATGATTAAGATACAAATTGGGTATAATTTAGTACACCCCAAGTATTTTACTCTTTTTTTAATACACTTCGTAAAAAAGATGTCAAATTTGAGACAATTATGGTCTACAGACTCATCATCAATGTCTTCACCGACAATACAAATGATATTATATCTACATAGACGATAATCAACTCGTTATCCATGTTTTCACCGATGACAAAATAGACAATTTTATATATACATAGATGTTAATCATATGTGAACAATACAAATAATATTGTCTCTGTAGATATAAAATCATTTGTATTGTGTTAGAGTTTTAACATTATCCAAAATTATTGCACTATTATTGTTTTGAGTAATGCTAGGGGTACACCAAAAGGTGTACCCCAAATGTACACCACCCTATTTTCTTCTACACATTTTTATTTACTTTTTTTTTAAAAATTTTTTTGTCTTTTTTAGTGGACAAGGAGGGGATGGAGGATATTTGGGGTACACCTTTGGTATACCCCTAGCATTTTTCTATTGTTTTACATGATGATGGTTCTCCACCTCGTACGAAATGGGCCAAGGCTACTGAGAGATGGACAAGTGTCTCCATGTTTTGCATTACTCTGTTTGGTCTTGTCAATGGTTCTATCATCTATGTTTGGTTTAAGGAGTTAAAAAAAAGAAAAAATTAAATGGGAGAAATCGTCTTTTTCCATTTCATTTTTTATTTTCTCCTTCTATTTTTTTATTATCTTCCCTAGCTAAATAAGAAAATTATTTTCATAGTTCAGTTCCTTTGTCCAAAAAAAATATCGTTTTAATTATTATTCTAGATTTTTGGTAACTTTTGTTTATTGGTTTTTTATTTATAACTTGATCAAATAAAATATTCCTATCACATTTTATTTCATAGAGCGTTTGAGTTATTTTTAATTTGAATATGTGATTAGGAATTTTTATTTTTATACAAATTTATATGCAAAATAATTTTAGAAAGGATGAGATTTTAGACATATGAAGTATTACTTTCTTTTCTTTTTCAAACTTTTTTGGATTGAACATAGTGTAATAAGTAGAAAATATGGTGAGTACAAGATGGTGTTTTTTAATACTTAGATGATGGTGTTATGATAGTGCCATATGGTGTGTCCAAAGATATGAAGGGTACTAAAACATTTCCCTTTTTTTGCCGAAAAAGGGGACAAACGATAAAGATAAAGAATCCAATGTTCATAGGAAATATAATTCTTTCTTCCTAAATAACACTTTCTTTATCTTAAATTAGATTACAATTTTAGTGATGTGAAATTCTGTGTTTTTCAAATCATTTTATTTAAAAGTTAGTTAAGAATAAAAAACAAAACTTACATATTAAAAACAATGCCAAATATTCTACAAAACAATGGTTAATATGAATGTTTTATTTTATAAATAATCAATGAAACAAACATATAAAAGCGAGAGATTGAATTGGAATCAATTTCGGGACGGACGGAATATGCAATATAATTTTACCAAAATGCCACGTGTACCCCAACTTTCACCCCTTACCGCACATTTGTTGGTGTGAATAAAAAAAGTGGATAATAAAAATTAATAGTTAAGTTGGTGTACTCTTAACATTACTCTAATAATTTTATTATATATGGAAAATACAAGTACACTTATAAAAAAATTTATTTATGTAGTTATGAAATATGGAGTAGAATAATTAGATTTGTCCATTAAACTTCATTTCATTTTAGTTTTTGCCCGAATAATGTTTTTATGGAGAAATAATTGTTTTTATTTAATTTAATCTTTTGTTTTCACCAAAAAATTTTGTTCGAGCTGAGATACTTATCATTCCATTCTTTTTTTAATCAATAAACACATCCAAATGTTTATTCATCACTATTTTAACGAGAGATCATTCCATTCCTTTGAGATATTGAAGTGATTTATTAATTCATTCCTTTTCACTATTGATTTATTCACTATATTCTTAGTTTCGTTCCACAACTTGGGTACGGTCTTTGGGGTGTTTCTGATTTCAATCTAAAACATTTTAGCAATTGAGTAATGCTAGATGTATATCATTTGGTGTACCCCATTTGTACATCATCGTTGTTAACCATTGATTTTTCTGTATTTATTTATTAATTTTTCATCAATATTTAAATTATGTGGTAGAGATGTTTTGAGGCATACTTGAGGTACATTTATTGGTTACCCCTATCATTTTTGTTATCAATTTGTTCAAGAACTTCAAGGATCATACTTAAGTCACATTAACTTTGACATTACGAATGATAATTATTTATAAATTTGCACATACACTAGATATGATCGTATCTGAAAACACAAAGTTCACCGGTAATTAATTATATTATGTGTGCGTATGAACTTGTTCCTAGTATATTGGTGTCATTAAGTTGGGGTAATGTGTGCGTACATATACTATCCGTAGACGCTAGTTTCGTCGGATTTCATTGGATTATTGTATATTGCTCTCATCCGTAGTGTTAAAATTGTTGTTATTATTCCGTTACACTTCATCCATTCTTAAATGATTTACACTTTACTCTTTGAGTATCTCGATAATTTTTGTTTACTCGTTTGTTTTAATGGGTTTCGCATCTTATTTTGTGGAATTTATTATTTAGTTTTAGATATGTGATTTATACTATCTATTTTATACCAATTCATCAATAAAATTATTTTAAAAAAAGGGACAATAATAAAATTTTACACATTGTTCAAATTGTCCAATTAAATTTAGTAGGGAAGGTAATATTTTTGAATTGTCAAATAAATGTAGCCGTACCGTCGTACTTTATGACAATTTAATTTGCCCATGTGCTTTAATTTGTGACCCACCATAGTACAATTACAATGGTTAGTAACGTGTCATTTCATCTTTGGCTCCGTCCCATTTCTGTTTCGATCTTTTTCATATTCGCTCAATGATTGTGGGTTATGGACTTATGGTAGAGATACATTATTGTGTGTGATAATACTACCTCCGTCTCAGTCTCAGAATATTTGTCCACTTTCATTTTTACACATCATCCAATGCACTTCTATAATCCATTTTATTTTGTAATTTGTATATTAAAAAATTATAGAAATTATATATTAATAATCTATATATTAAGACAAATCAAACAAGATCACACATGACTATATTTAGGCTTACACATTGAGGAAATTTGATGAGTCAAAGTGCTTAGATGAACAGTTTCAAAAGTCAAAAGTGGACAAAAATTGTGGGACGGAGAGAGTATTATGAGTCGTGTTAAGAGTACACCAAAATGGGTTACTCTATTTGTACATCAGGCAAATACAGACAATTAATGTCTGTGATCACAGACACCGAATATTTGTGTTTGCCTGATATATAAATGAGATACCCCATTTTGGTGTATCCCTATGTTTATTCAAATATTATGTGCATCTCTTAATAACACACTTGTATATAAGTAATGTACATCAAAATAGTATACACTTATCAATTTTGTTTAAACATTAATATGCTGGGCTTAATTAAACAGTAATAATAATAATAATAATATTCTACTTGTATATCTTATTTCTAACACCCTCATGGAATAATATCCTCTAGGCTTAATTAAAAATATTGGGTTGGTCCATGTGAAAAGCCCATTGAGGAACTCTAACCCAAGCTCTTATTATGACGTTATATAAGGGGCACAAATCTAAGAAGAACGGGGCCTCCTCTACCTTGCACACATACTATATTGTCTCTGTTCGTCTTCTCCTTCTCGATGGAGCTTCGAGCTCCATCAATGGCTATCACGCCAATATGCTGTACAAATATACCCCAGGATATAATAAAATACCCCATTGGCATGATACGACCAAAAAGACCCATAGTTTTCACCGATCTAGTTTCTACGTCAAAATATATCGTCTACGCTCTTATTTGTATACAGTATTTCTTATATTTTACACAACATGTTGGGTTTTGGTCTATCACATCCCATTCACATGGATATAATACTTTTTTTTTGTTTGAGAATCTTACGTGACAATTAATTTTTTAAAATAGATAATGTTAAATTACGTTCAAACTCGTGACTTCTAGATCGACAAAACTTGCATACTATGGAGAGAGGACATGTGTACTTCAAGTTGCATTCCTATCTCCTACGTTATAAATACAGACATCCACTCGCACCTAGTCAGTAGTCCATCATCATCACAATTAATTAACATAAAATCATTATGGAAGTTCTCTGTCTTAACAATCTTGCCCTATCATCCACCCTTCACCGCCGCACACTCTCCGGCAAGAAACTCCTCCACCTGAAATCTTCCCACAAAACTCCCACCGCTCCTCCCCAGAGACTCGTAGGCCCACGTGCCGCCGCCCCAAGACGGTCAATCCATGCAAAGGTTTCTGCCCGGCCGGTAAACGCCCCAGCCGCCGCCGCCGCAGTGCCGAAGTACACCCCGGACGAGCTGGTGTACGAGGTGGGAAAGCTGATTCCGAACAAGGACGTGGGCGTGAACGTGACGGTGGACCTGGGCGAGTACGTGAGGGAAATCGAGGGGTCAAAGGTGTACGACGTGGCGGTGGAGTCCCCGCTGGAGAGGGAGGCTCTGCTCTCCGACGAAGACGACCTCGGCGTCTCGTACTGGCTCAAGAGAGACGACCAGCAGTCTGTATGCACGCACGCATGGCTCAATTCAAGAGAATTAAACTAGCTGTTTGATGATTAATGATTAGTTTGTGTAGAAATGTAATGAATGATATATATGTGTGTGCATGCAGGTGTTTTCATTCAAGCTTAGAGGGGCGTACAATATGATGTCAAAGCTGAGTGAGGAAGAACTGGAAAGAGGAGTGATAACGGCATCTGCAGGGAATCATGCGCAAGGGGTGGCATTGGCTGCCCAGAGATTGGGCTGCACCGCTATCATTGTCATGCCTGAAACCACCCCCTGCATTAAGGTATACCCTTAGCTTTAGCTTTGTTTATTACTCCTATGAAATTTGCACTAAATAGTGGACTTAACCTTTTTATTCCTTAAATAATACGGAGTACTCGTTAGTCTAAAAAAATCTTTCACGTTTCAAAAAAATGATATCCCACAATCTCCTTCCCATTTCTATTAAAAAACCACTTTTACCTCTTACTTTTTCATATCCTTCATATCACATCATACCTTTTTTCAAATAATCTATACATCACAGCCTACTTTTAGTACCCATCACATCAAGAATGTTTCTGAAAAGTCAATACAAAATTATCTCTCCTTTATTTTGTCACTTCAGTCAAATGTCTCTCTTTTTATAGGACGAAGAGAGTACTTAATAATATCTCATATGGTCTTATATTGAAAAAATCATACGGAGTAATCTTTTAGTTCTATTTAAGTAACTTACCTTTATTTATTTTAGAAAAAAGTTAAAACACTTAATTGGTGATTTTAAGTGAGGTAAAAGTGTTTGAATGGGTATCAATTTTTAATAATTGGTTTAATTTTTGTGAAATTTGCACTAAATAGGACTAAAACATAATGACTTTCCCAATGTAGGACTTGAATTTTTTTATTCTCTAAATAGGACTTAATAATGACCTAGTGGGAGGAATTATGTCCAGTAATGATGGACATTTATTTGAATAATGACTACTTGATAATGACAAAGGGTCCTACATTGGGAAATAAAAACATATGGTCCTATATTGGAAAAGTCATTATGTTTTAGTCCTATTTAGATAAATTTCTCTTAATTTTTTACTGGTTGGGGTTAGAAACAAGCGGTGGAGAGACTGGGCGGCACAATTGACCCGCACGGGCAGTCGTTCGACGAGGCCCGGCTTTACGCCCTGGAAAGGGCCGAGAAGGAGAACCTCGTCTTCATTCCTCCCTACGACGACAGAGAAATAGTGGTGGGCCAGGGGACCGTCGCTCTGGAGATCGCGAAACAGGCGGCGAAGGACGACGACTTGCACGCGATATTCGTGCCCATCGGCGGCGGCGGCCTCGTCTCCGGCATTGCCGTCTACATGAGGGCCCTCTTCCCCGACGTGAAGATCATCGGCGTGGAGCCCTCCGGCGCCTGCGGCATGGCCCTGTCCTTCCAGAAGCGAGAGCGGGTGGAGCTGGAGTACACCGACACTTACGCCGACGGTGTCGCGGTGGCGCTCGTCGGCGAGGTCACTTACGATCTTTGCAAGCAGCTCGTTGACGGGGTCGTCGTTGTCGAGGATAAAGATATCGCTGAGGCCATAAGGGTAATTTATTACTTCTCTCCTCACACATAAATCTAGAAATTTTTCCGGATAAAATAAAATATTACAGAAAATATTTTTGTCGCATCTTGTTTTGTAAAATTTTTGAAATTTTTTGAACGGTTTTATTTTTACCTTTCATTTCTCTACCAATTTGTAAAGAAAATAATTTTAAAAGAGATTATATTTTGCGCGTCTTTCAAAATGTTATAAACAATTTGGGACGGAGATAGTAAAAATAATCTGAATAAATGAATGTTATAAAAACTTGGTACATCGAATTTATTCTAAACAACTTAAATATGGAGTACGTTTTTTTTTCCACAATTTGTGGTCGAAAAGTATCGTGTGAATTGATTTTTTGTTGCATATAAATACACATGAAATTACAGGACGTGTACTTTGAGAAGAGGAGTATATTAGAGTTCTCAGGGGCTCTGGCCCTGGCGGGAGCAAAGGCTTACCGGAACTACGGTTCTCAGGCGGAATCGGTGAGGGGCAAAAACCTAGTGGCGGTGGCCAGCGGAGCTAACCTTGATTTTCCTAAACTGGTTGATGTGGTTGACATGGCCGGTCCCGGCTGTGAAGAAGAAGCTGTTTTGGCCACCAAATTGCCTGAGCAACTCGGTAGCTTCAAGCGGTTCTGCGAACTTGTGCGTCTCTGCCTTTTCCCAATTCTCTTTTATTATTAACCCTCTTGGACATTCACAAACTAAAAAACCAATGCTATTAAACCCGGACTCGTGGAAAATCCGGCAAACCAACCGGATTTAGGCTGCGTTCCGTTCGCCTGATCTAATTTTTTGAAGATCTGGTCTGATCTAATATGGTATGATCTGATTATAATATGAATAAGTAATAAGTAGAAAAATAAACTGAACGAAACACTACCTTAACCTGGTTTTTCCCTAATGTTCCGAAAGATAAAAAATTTTAGATGTTGGACCGGACTGGTTTGGTGTCTGGTTCCCAGTTTGTCAGGTATCTGTTAAGAGATGTTCTAAAAAAAACTTTATATCATTTGTTTCAAAGCACAAAGTAACTAATATGTGTGACTCATTCCAAGATTCATCTTACATAGTGTAAAAGCCAATTGATTTTTTTTACTCTATATGTGGTTGCAGGTGAGGCCTTTGAATATTAGTGAATTGAAATACAGATATGATTCCAGCAAAGAAAAAGCACTAATACAGTACAGGCAAGAATTTTACATTTTGTTGATGTTTTTTTTCTTTCGGCATTGACTTTTTTTAACTGGGTGTGGAAAGGTAAAAATTAATGCAGTAATTAATGTATATTTACCCAGATCTTGTTTGATGCAGCGTGACATATCATGCACAGGCAGAACTTGATGCAATGTTGGAAAGATTGAGAGCAGCTCAACTGGAGACTGTCAATGTTTCAGATCAAAACTTGTTTTTAAGGCATTTGAAATATTTGGTAAATGATTACATTAGATTATCGAATAATTATCTTCTCAATTACTATTTACACGATTAAATTATATAAACGTGTATGTTATTTTTAAATGTCAGGTGGGGGGCGGGCAGTCAAAAGTAGAGAACGAGCTTCTTTGTTGGGTTAAGCTCCCTGATGGGCCGGGCGCTTTCTTGAAGCTTTTGAACGCTTTAGATTCGCGTTGGAACGTAACTTTGGCTCATTTCAAGTCAAAGGTTGTTATTATGATAAAGATAATAATTTAATCTTCTATGTATACTATATGCATATTAATGTATGGTGTATTGCTGCAGGGATCGGTAGAGGGGAATGTATTGGTTGGCATTCAAGCAAGTGAGCCCGAGAAAAGGGTGTTTCGTGACCTTACAAAGAGTATAGGGTACCCTTGCAAATTCTATCCCAAGCACGAATCTCTAGAGTTTCTAATTGGATAAAACGTGACGAGGTTGCGTCGAGGTCCGCCAAGTGTTTCAAGAATAAATGAATAAATGGCCATTCCAACACCCTTCATCACCTTTTGAAGTGTGTTTGGGCCTTTGATTGTACCCTACTTGGAGTTATCTGGCTACTATGTACAATAAATGGTTATCCATGATGTTATGAATTAATGCTTGTGTTTTATCGAGCTACTATGTAAAATAAATGATTTCCCATGATGCTATGAATAAATACTTGTGTTATTGTGCTAACTCTTTTGCTAAACCTCCTATTCTTTATATACAAAATCCTATCACCATAACATGACAGACTCTACATTTCACACATAATCTCAAATGTCACAAATTGTGATTATAAAATCACCGCATACTTTGTGAAGTTGATTATTTTGTGACATACACGTGTTGAAATTCTATCATCTATTCCTTATTTTAAAATTAAATACTTGGTCCGTCCCTGAGTGTTTGTCCACTTTTGACTTTTGGAACTATTCATCTAAGCACTTTGACTTATCAAATTCTCTCAATGTGTAAGCCTAAAAATAGTCATGTGTGATCTTGTTTGATTCGTCTTAACATATAGATTATTAATATATAATTTTTATAATTTTTTAATATAAAAATTACAAGATAAAATGGATTAAAGAAGTGCATTGGATGGTGTGCAAAAATGAAAGTGGACAAACACTCAGGGACGGAGGGAGTACTTAATATAGAACATAACAACATTTAGCCACAAACTCACTTGTTGTCACCATTTTACGATTAAAAAAGATAAAATTTATTCCTCATAGGTTTGTCTTTTTAATAGTGACATGTGTTTGGTTGGAATGTCCACCCAAGCACCCCTTATCATGGCCCAACAAAGTAGTAAAGGTGTAAATTATAATATAGTTTTAGTTTAATTTCCAAAAATTAATTTTAAGACATCGAACTTAGCACTCCTCTCTAATGAATGTGGTGAAAATTATATAAGAACAATTTGCACTAAATAAGACTAAAATATAAGTCATTTCTCAAGGACTTAAACTTTTTTATTCTCTAAATAAGATTTAATAATGTCCAATTGGAGAAATAATGCATATTTTAAAGAGATATATGATGCTTACAAGGAATTAAAAGGGGCTAAAAGTAAAACCTAGGAAATGCTAAAAAGAGGTGCATTGGGAGAAATATAAAATTAGTTTTTAAACATCTAAAAGGCAAAGTGTAAAATTGTTTCAAAGAGAGAAAAGTATAATGCAAACAAAAAAGAGTTGAGTTATTGTTACAATGAAATTGACAATCACCCAAATTGAGACTCCTGCGGCCTACGGGCTACAACACTTCAAGATCATGTCCGATCTTGTTTCATAGAGTTTTTTTATCGTTTATCATTTTCTCCGTCCCAAAAAATTTTCCAACTTCACATCTTATCTGTTCCAAAAAATATTTTCACTTACATTAATCTTTTACTCCTACTAAATATTAATTTATATATCACATCATATTATCATATATATTCATTATTAATTTATCTAACATATTTGATCTACCCTACATAAAGTAAAGATAAAATAAAAAAGTAACATCAAAACCACGGAGTATATGAGTACATTTTTTAAATTCCATTTTTTTTTCAAAATGAAGCTGTTTATTACCTCGTATTACTCAAAATAACTTTACCGCCTAAATAAAATCAATTCACGAGTCACACGGCCCGATTGATTCAAGAATTTGAAGAGGTCAAATACTCAAATGTCCGCATAAAGCCGCCGTAATTATACTCCGACAGTATATATATATATATATATATATATATATATATATATATATATATATGTATGTATGTATTTGTATTATTATTAGTACACTCGCTGCTTTTCAGTTCATCTTCCCCCCACTGTGATCACACTTTACTTTTTTTCTTCTTCTTTCAGAATACCTTCCCTGTTAAGAAACGATTCATATTTCAAGTCAATGGGGTTTCCCCTCCATTGCGCTTTTCTTTCACCTTCTCCGCTAATTGTGTAACTATAAGTTGTAACCCCGCCTGGTTCAGTGCTTTTCGAGGACTCCGAGGTTATCCCTTACAAAAAAAGAAGAAATTTGTTTCTGGGGGAAAAAGACATGGTTTTTCCTCGTGATTTCTCTGATCATGCGGCTTCACAGAAGACTCTGTTAGTGGGTGAAGCCGACTTCTCCTTTGCCGCCAGTTTGGCTGCCGCCTTTGGCTCCTCTGCCTCCAACTTAACTGCAACTTCCCTTGAATATAAGAGTGATCACCCCTTTTAGTTTCTTGATTCTTTTTCTTTGAGTTTTGTCAAAAAAGTTTTCTTTTTTATTAAAATAGTAACTATAGTTGTTGATGGGGTTGTTTTGATTTTATAGGGGAATTGGAGAAAGTGTATAGTAAAGCTGTAGATAACATCCAAGAGTTGAAATCGAAGGGGTGCAATGTGTTTCATGCTGTTGATGCCACTGTCATGGCATCTCATCCCTCTTTCAAGAACTCTGTGTTCGATCGAATAGTTTTCAACTTTCCATTCGCTGTCATTTCCGAGGAAGAATGGGGAAATCTTCACAACCCAGCAGTTCTTGAGTGTGTGAAACTTCATTTGTGTTAAATAAAAGTGCATAAAGTTTGAACTTTTAGGATTGAATTGAACAACCTTATGGAATATCTGTCTTTGTAGGAAACAACATTCCCTTGTGAGGGCTTTTCTTGAAAATGCTAAGGAGTTGATCAGCAAAAATGGTGAAGTCCACATCACTCACAGAACAGACGGAGTCTATGGTGCATGGAGGATAAAGTTCCTTGCATGCGAACAAGGTTTTCAACTTGTGGAAGCTGTTGATTTCGACGTTTGCGATTATCCGGGTTACAATCCCAAATGGGGAAATGGGAGTGACTATGACATGGAGAGTTCCCCTAGTAAGACTTACACGTTTCGCCTTCCTTGTCCACCATTGAAGGTTGTGTCTTTTCCCCCCACAGAGCCTTCATGGGACACTCTTTTGGATGTCTTGGCATCTCTAAGCACTATCTCTAATCATGCTGAGAAGTGTGAGGAGTTTCATTATAAGAGCAAGAAGTTACCTTCTCCGTTGGTAATTCCTAATTTCAAGCATGATGATATGTCGCATGATGCGGTTGACAATATTGTAGCAGAAGAGACCAGATGGATAAAACACTACAGTAGCTCACAAAAGATTCTGTTAGTGGGCGAAGGAGACTTCTCATTCGCTTGTAGTTTAGCTTCAGCCTTTGGTTCTTATGCCTCAAACTTGACTGCCACTTCCCTTGAATATAAGAGTAAGATGTCTTGATTCTTCTTTTCTTTGAACACTGAAGGAATTATTTCAGTTGTGTTTTCTTCATTGATATCGTTTTTCTTTTAAAGGGGAATTGAAGCAAGTTTATGTGAAAGCTGCGGATAACATTGAGTTTTTGCAATCAAAGGGCTGCAATGTATGGCATGCTGTCGATGCCACTGTCATGGCATCTCATCCGTGTTTGAAGAACTCGGTGTTTGATCGGATAGTTTTCAACTTCCCATTCGCTGTGGTTTCCAAGGAAGAATGGGGCAATCTACACTTTCCGACAGTTCTTAAGTATTTGAAATTTCATTTATTATTTATTGCTGGAGTAGTAATTTTTATAAAGATTCAAACAAACATATAAAACCTCGGGTTAAGTTTAATGTTGGATTGATTTGTTTGTGTATGTAGGAAACAACATTCCCTGGTAAGGGACTTTTTGGAGAATGCCAAGAAGTTGATTAATGAAAATGGTGAAATCCACATCACTCACAGAACAGACGGAGTCTATGGTGCATGGAGGATAAAGTTCTTTGCATCTGAGCAAGGTTTTCAACTTGTTGAAGTTGTTGATTTTGATGTTTGTGATTATCCGGGTTACAATCCCAAATGGGGAAATGGAAGCGACGACAGCTTGGAGAGTTTCCCTAGTAAGACTTACAAGTTTCGACTTCCTCGTCCACCCTTGAAGGTTCTGTCTTTATCACCCACAGAGCAATCAAGGGACCATGTGATTGATGCGTCTTGTTCCTCTAATCTTGCTGAAAAGTGTGAGGAGATTCATAATAAACCTCTGAACTTACCTTCTCCATCCCTAATTCCTAATTTCATGCGTGATGAAATGAGGAATGATGTGGTTGACGATATCATAGCAGAAGAAATCAAATGGATAAAACACTACAGTAGCTCACAAAAGATTCTGTTAGTGGGCGAAGGAGACTTCTCATTCGCTTGCAGTTTAGCTGCCGCCTTTGGTTCTGCATCTAACTTAACTGCCACTTCCCTTGAATATAAAAGTAAGATAGGTGTCTAGATTTTTCATTGAGCACTGAATGAATTATGTCAGTTGTGTTTTCATCATTGATGTTATATATTGTTTTCCTTTTAAAGGGGAGTTGACGAAAGTTTATGCGAAAGCTGCTGATAACATCCTAGTGTTGAAATCAAAGGGGTGCAATGTATGGCATGCTGTTGATGCCACTGCCATGGCATCTTTTCCCTCTTTGAAGAACTCGGTGTTCGATCGAATAGTTTTCAACTTTCCATTCGCTGTGGTTTCCGAGGAAGAATGGGCCAATCTTCACCTTCAAACAGTTCTCGAGTATTTGAAATCTCATTTGTCTTAAATATAAGTATATAAAGCTCGAAGTTTTAGGATAGAAGCTAAGAGATTATCTGTGTTTGCAGGAAACAACATTCCTTGGTAAGGGAGTTTTTGGAGAATGCCAAGAAGTTGATTAGTGAAAATGGTGAAATCCACATCACTCACAGGAAAGATGGGATCTTTGGTGCATGGAGAATAAAGTTCCTTGCATCTGAACAAGGTTTTCAACTTGTGCAAGCTGTTGATTTCAACATTTGTGACTATCCAGGTTACAATCCCAAATGGGGAAATGGAAGTGATGATAACTTGAACAGTTTCCCCAGTAAGACTTACAAGTTCAAACTTCCTCATTCACCGTTGAAGCCTGTTCAGGATGTCCCAATATTTCCACTCATTAACACATACCATGCCGAGCAGCCCAATGACATCTATGAGTTCATTAACAAGAACTCGAATGTTTCTACAGAAATGTTAGAGTCAGTTGCTAACCATAATCTGAAACAGATTGGTGTGGAGCAAGAGACAAATATGGGTGTTGTAGAAGAGGAGAAATGGTTAAAACACTACAGTAGTTCCCACAAGATGCTGCTAGTAGGCGAAGGAGATTTCTCCTTCTCGGCCAGTTTGGCTGCTGCTTTTGGCTCTGCTGTCAACATGGTTGCCACTTCCCTTGACTCGAAAAGTAAGCCGTGTTATATTTTTTCTTGTTACATCCTTTCTGTATAGCATGGCAATGTTTCTTGTGTTGTGTTATTCATTACTTGCGCTTTTCTTTTTTCAGCAACTTCGAGGAAAGTATACACCAAAGCATTGAACAACATTAAGGCGTTGAATGCAAAGGGATGCAAGGTTTTGCATTCTGTTGATGCCACTACAATGGCATCTCATCCATGCTTGAAGGGCTCCGTGTTTGACCGTATAATTTTCAACTTTCCACTTGCTGTTGTTCCCAAGCACTGCAGCTATCCTCAAATTCGGTCCGTTCATACTCATTTGAAACTCCAAGTTGTTTTCTGTGAAATAGTAAAGTTGGACCCAATTCAACCCCAAATGTTAACTCAAAGGGTTGGCCCATTGGGGTATATAAGCTATTATAAATAGCAGAATATAAGCTTACAAAGCCAATGGGGGAGTTGAACTCAACATTTTTTCATGTTTAGAATCACTGGCAGCAAGTTGATTTGTTTGTTTGTATGTGCAGTAAACACCAAGACCTTGTTAAAAAATTCTTCAAAAATTCCAAGCAGATGATTGACTACAACGGTGAGATCCATGTGACTCATAGGACAGACGGAGGTTTTGGGGCCTGGAGAATAAAATTTCTTGCGTCTAAACAAGGGCTTGAATTCATGAAAGCTACCGATTTTAATATCAGTGACTATCCGGGCTACAATGCCACATGGGAAATTGAAAGTGATGATGATCTTAAGTGTGTTCATAGTAAAACTTACAAGTTCAGACTTCCTCAGCGACTCATAAAGACCCCTTCTTATTCGCCAACAGAACCATCATACATCTCTCTTGAGGATGTCTCCATGATTCAGCTTACCAGCAACACAATTCTTGCTGAGCAGTCTGAGGAATTTGACTATGGCTTCACTCAGAATTCGTCAAATACAGATGACGAATTGATATCTCCATCATGGTGGGAAGCTGCATTCATTTCTCCTCTAAGCAAGTATCACACTGAGTATCATCTGAATCAAAAGCATATGTGGGAGGATAACGTTAATGCTCTTGTGGAAGAAGAGAAAATGGTGAAACACTATAGTATTTCCCAAAAGATCCTGCTTGTTGGTGAAGGAGACTTTTCCTTCTCTGTCAGTTTAGCTGCAGCTTTTGGCTCTTCTTCTAACATGACAGCAACTTCTCTTGACTCTAGAAGTAAGTCAATTATCATTTGAGTTTAAGGCTTTGATTTCATTTGAGTTTTGAGTCATAGAGTGACAAAAGAATGTTAGTAGTTTATAAAGCTTTACATGTTGGCTTGCATTTTTATATGGAATAGTGTCTACCTGAGACAATTATGTACAAAATCTAGCAACTTTGGTGTCATTCATGGTATGAATGTAGCATGACTCTTTTTATATTCGTTATTTGTTTTTTTCAGCGGTGTTAGAGAAACAGTATGAGAAAGCTGTTTATCACATTGAAGAGTTGAAAAGAAGTGGATGCAAGGTGATGCATGATGTTGACGCTACAAACATGTCATCTCATCCGCATTTGAAGGGCTCCACTTTTGATCGTATAGTTTTCAATTTTCCATATGCTTGTGTTTCAGAGCATGATTCCCGCGAATCCCGGCTTTGGTTAGTCACTAATTTGTCCTTTATTTCAATGATAAATGGTGAAACTAGTTGGTTATGTGATGTAATCATATGATGTGAACCATAGCCATGGTGTTATCCTACATTGGCTAGATATGAATGAATGAATGTAAGCGTTTGTAAGCGTTTGAACGGTTTGTTTGTTTGTGCAGTGCGCACCAGAGTCTGGTGAGGGCTTTTCTGGAAAATGCCAAGAAGATGATTGGCCAAAATGGCGAAATCCATATCACCCACAGGACAGATGGAGAGTATGGGGCGTGGAGGATAAAGTTCATTGCATCCCAGCAGGGGCTGGAATTTGTTGAAAGTGTTCACTTCAGTGCAGCGGATTACCCAGGTTACACTGTCAAGTTTCACGAGTTCAAAAGCACAACTTACAAGTTCAGACTTCTTCGACGACTCTTGAAGACCGTTTCCCCTTCTTATTCGCCAACCGAACCATCAAACATCTCTCTTGAGGATGTCTCCATGGTCCAGCTTACCGACAACACAAATCTTTCGGAGCAGTCTGAGGAATTTGACTATGGCTTCACTCGGAAGTGGCCAAATACAGATGAAGAGTTGATATCCATTTCCCTTTCAAGAAGTTCTTATGATCTGAGGCAAAGCAATATGTGTGAGGATAACATCAATGGCATTGTAGGAGAAGAGAAATGGTTAAAACACTACAGTAGTTCCCACAAGATGCTGCTAGTAGGCGAAGGAGATTTCTCCTTCTCAACCAGTTTGGCTGCCGCTTTTGGCTCTGCTGTTAACATGGTTGCCACTTCCCTTGACTCTAAGAGTAAGCCGTGTTATATTTTTTCTTGATATATCCTTTCTTTATAGTATGGTAATGTTTCTTGTGTTGTGTTATTCATTGCTTGGGTTTTTCTTTTTTTTTTCCAGCAACTTTGAGGAAAGTATATCCCAAATCTATTCAAAACATCAAGTCCTTGAAAGCAAAGGGTTGCAAGGTGTTGCATTCTGTTGATGTTACTACAATGGCATCCCATCCAAGCTTGAAGGGCTCCGTGTTTGATCGAATAGTTTTCAACTTTCCACTTGCTGTCGTTCCCAAGCAATGCACATACCCTCCAATTCGGTCCGTTCATAAACATTGGAAACTTCATTTTGTTTTTTCGTGTTTAGAATCACTCACAGCCGGTTGAACTGTTTGTTTGTGTGTTGCAGCAAACACCAGTCCCTTGTTAAAAAATTCCTGGAAAATTCCAAGCAGATGATTGACAACAATGGTGAGATCCATGTCACTCACAGGACAGACGGAGGCTTTGGGTCATGGAGAATAAAGCTTCTTGCTTCTAAACAAGGGCTTGAATTTGTTGAAGCTAAAAAATTTACTATTAATGACTATCCGGGTTACAATGCGACATGGGAAATTGGAAGTGATGATGATCTTAAGTGTGTTCATAGTAAAACATACAAGTTCAGACTCCCCCGACAAATCTTAAAGACCGTTTCCCCTTCTTATTCGCCAACAGAACCATCAAATATTTCTCTTGAAGATGTCTCCATGATTCAGCTTCCCAACCAAACAAATCTTGCTGGGCAGTCTGAGGAATTTTTCTCTGGCTTCAATGTTCATCAAGAACCAGTTTTTCCTATCCCTGTCCCAAACCAGACAGAGATTGGCTACAATCTGTTCCAAAATGAGATGTTTTACCCCATGATGTCTCCTTATGGAGATTCTTTATGTGCTGCATCACAAAACCAGAATGGTTTTTATCCTTCTAGCATTTATTTAGGTGATAACCAAAGTAAGAAGCAAGAGAAATGGATAAAGCACTACAGCAGTGGACACAAGATTCTTTTGGTTGGTGAAGGAGACTTCTCATTCTCTGCCTGCTTAGCCGCCGCCTTTGGATCTGCTGCTAACATGACTGCCACTTCTCTTGACTCTGAAGGTAAGTAAGTCTAGAATTTCAAGATTCCAACCAAAAACCGATTAGAAAACTTAATGTCAATTGTCTTTTCTGTTTCAGAATTCTTGACTACAAACTACTGCAAGGCTTTTCTGCACCTCAGAGAGCTGAAAAGAAGGGGATGTAAGGTGATGCATGGCATTGATGCAACCTACATGATCTACGACCCCTCCCTGGCGGGCTCCACGTTCGACCGCATCATCTTTAACTTCCCATATGCTGGGTTTTTCAAAGCAGTTCCGCGACCGTCTCAACTAAGGTCAGCCGTGCGAATAATATGCTTCCTTTTGACCCAAAACCCGGTCCAAAAATACTGATTTTTTGAACCATTTCGCGCGTTTTTTTTGTGGGTTCATCAGTTGTCATCAAGCTCTTGTTCGGCTGTTTCTGTCAAACGCGAAGCGGATGTTGAGAGAGAATGGGGAGATCCACATAACTCACAAGACGAACGGATTCCACAGGGAATGGGGCATAGGTTTAATAGGATTACAGGAGGGGCTTG
The DNA here is from genome assembly GCA_900332095.2 of Cuscuta campestris. Lineage (NCBI taxonomy): Eukaryota > Viridiplantae > Streptophyta > Magnoliopsida > Solanales > Convolvulaceae > Cuscuta > Cuscuta campestris. Next base: position 522,791 of record OOIL02004480.1, on the reverse strand, counting down.
AGCTTGCAGCAGCTGTTGATTTTGATGTGGCAGATTATGCAGGTTACAGCAACAAGTATGGGTTTGGGGGCGACAACCATTTTGACCCGTCTCCTAGTCAGACATACATGTTTCGTCTTCCTCGTACTGCTGCTGCAACTCCATTGCAATGCCATGCCTATAATACTTGGTTCTCATGTTGAAACCTTATAAGTTATATCAGACACTATGAAATGCTGGTGTCAACCTTGGTATAGTGAACTGCTTTGTATCACATTATTCATAATACAGTGTTGTGTTTTGGGGCAAGTTTAAGTGGTTTTTTTGTTCACAAGTTTCATTTGTATAAGGTAATGCCCAATGATGTAAAATTTTTGGAGTACTGAAAATGTTAATGTTATGTACTTCGGAGTAAGATGTTACTGAGGATATCAAATGAAGAGAGCTCATGGCCATAATAATGCTCTTTTATGACATTTTTTTGGGACTCAAATTCTTTCCAGTTGGATAAATAGAATTGGATGTTTGTAAAAATTAGAAATACTAGATTGAAATGAAAAAATGTGCAAGGAGTTGGAAAATATTGAAAAATATAAGTTGCTCGAATGAATATTATGTTTTTGAAATTTTATGCTTTTATTTAAAAAAAATTACTCCTTTGTTTCAATTTTATTTCAAGTCAATTTTTTGTGGGTCATACTTGTTATTCCCTGTGTCCCATTTTAAATTGTCTATTTTACTTTTTTGTCCGTCTCAAAATAAGTAGCATGTTTCTTACTCCCTCCGTTCCGTTTTAAATTGCTTGTTTTGACTTTTGGCATATTTAAGGAAGATAAAAAATACAGTTGATTTTTCGAAGTTGCTATTTTTGTAAGAGGGGCGACGATGAATTAGAAGATAAGGTGAAGAAGAGTGACTTTTTTTAGGAGTAGTTTAGTTATTTTACTCTTAAAAGTTTACGATAACAAGTAACAGGCAACTTATTTTGGGACGGAGAAAAAAAGCAAACAGACAATTTAAAATGTAATAGAGGGAGTATTATAGTAAACTGTTAAGGTAAAATAATTAAAGTACACCTCAAATAAGACACTCCTCTCAACCTTATCTTTTCATTCATCATTACCCTTCTAAAAAAGTAATGGCATTTTTGGAAAGTAAAGACCATTTTTTCCTTTCTTAAATATTTCTCAAATACAAAACAGACAATATAAAATGAGATAAAGGGAGTACTATTATTTCTTACATTTTTAATATCAATATCAATAGTACAATTATTTATTTCTTATTTTATACGGAGTATGATACTAACCCATATTCAAAATAAATAAAAAGAATTACCTAAATCAGATGAAAGAATCACCTAAATTCAAATTAAAAAGAATTCATTTGTGTAGGATGACACTCCATAATTTTGTTGTTACGGAGTACAAGTTATTTGTTTAGTTTTAATTTTTTGCAATCAATCCGAATCGATCTTTGATCACATTTTACATACTCTACCCACTTCCAATAAGTACACTGTATTAACATAAACACTTGACTAGGTCATTTTGACACTTGCAATTAGTAGTGTAATGCCCTATATTATGACATTAGTCATTTGATATGAAAATAATTTTAGTCAAACATTGTAAACCAAAACATGTGATTTACATGTCAATTTTTTTCATTTTATTTTCATATTATCATTAGTCATTTAATAAAATAATATAATCATGTTACCATTAGTTTTGTAGATCTTTTAATGTAATTTTTAAATATGTATTTTTAATTTTTAAAGCCTACACCATTTTTCATATAAAATGATAAGAAAATAATTTCATTCCAACATCTTAAACTGGAACATGCGATTTGAATAAGGACGGAGAGTATGTATCCTGCAACTAGAAGAATGAAAATAATATTAACAAAAGTACATTGATCCGACATCAAACACACTATGGAGGAGAACCAACCAACCAAATACACTTATGCTCGTTCTTACTAGGAATAATACAACACAGGAAAGCCAACTCCAGTGATCAAATAAGTAAAATAAAAAAAAAAGATTCTCAAACTCTCCAAACAAATATCTTAAACAATTAGTTCCCTCTGGTGGTCAAGGATTGGTTTGGTTGCTGAAGAGGTAGCCAGCCGTTCAAATCCTTTGCTTTTTGCTGATCAGAGCAAAAGGTTTGCACAGCCATTTTCATTCTTCTTCACCAAGTGAAGTGCCAGTCATGACCTCCCCCGGCGGTGGGTGATCAAACTTACATGTTGTGCCATACTTACACGTTCCAGTTTTCATATAATATGGGCAGTGTATAGCACCCTGCAGCCAACAACACATTACATATGAACAAAAAGAAAACTTGGGTTAGACACACCAACAACGTAACACATTAATATATATGCCATATTTTTGTGAATGAGTGAGTGAGTGAGTGAAATATTTTGCACACCTCGCGTCTGGGTAGCCCGGCAAGACTTAGCTTAACACTTTGCTGATGGGCTTCCGTTGTGGTGGATGCACCGGGTGATGAACGGTCAATAGGGTGGTGATACCTGCATCTCTCCCCAAACTTGCACACCCCAGTTTTCATGTAGAACTGCAGGGTGCCATGTTAATAGTAAGTACATCCAGAGGTGATGAAATATGTTTCTAAACAAGTAAATGTGAATATAGACAAAATGAAAACCACTTTCATAATGTTTTTTTAAAGGCACAACAGATATTATTTTGATCGGTATAACTGAAAATACAGGGCTTGTTATTCATGCATTGGGTTTCAAATAAACGACAGTGTCTACAGACTGAATTTAGTTTTCAAGTACATACGATCTAAAATTGGATAATAAAATTTAGTGGATACATACATCACATTCCAACTGCCCAGGCCGTTGTGGGTAGATACCTGTGGTCAATCCAAGCTGCAGTACAAAAATACACCATGTTCTCAGTAAGAATCCAAGTTTACTACTGTACAAGATATCACCCAAGCTTGAAATTCACAAGGACAATGTAACCATTATGGTTATTATTACAGCAGAAAATGATTTCCGCTTTTTCCCAGCAGAAGATGGTTTCCACCCTTCTCTTACCTCTTAGATCAAAATTCAACATGTTTTATTATGTTATAACAACAAAACTACTAGTAGTTTTGACATTTTCCAATATTTCAACCAAACACTAGAATTTGATTTTTATTTTGAAGAAAGCAAAAGTTATTTTCCATCTTTCCAAACAGATCCTATGTGCATAATTAAAATCTCGCTGATAGTTAATTATTTAGTGCCCAGTCAAAGGATAAATTAATCAGTAAAACCTCTGACAAAGAAAGTTGTAAATTCATGCCCAGTTCCATGCTGTTTGTGGAACACTATCAAACAAGAATTAATAGTATACTAAGGATAAGGCAATGTTCAAATTAATCTGTACTCCTTATGAAAATTACAAATCGCTCTAGGAGTCTAGGGTAACAAAGATTTACGTGTAACACTAGGCCATCATCCAATGAAAGTGCAGATTCCTAAACTTTATTCTCACACCAGTATACAAAATCTGTTGAGAAATCAATAGTGAAGCAGACAGACAAATGATATGGGTCTCACCATTGTTTGCGCCACTCTAGGGTCAAATTGAAAAAGTGAGGCTGTTGGATTGAGATGAGATGCAGGAGAACCTACAAATGCATGTCCTAAAGCAGCAGCTGCTGCATTGATTGCTGTAAGCAATAGATACATTAAGAAATCAGCAGATAAGTATAAACAAAAAACAGTAACTTTGTTTGGGTATATATTACACATTAACTCGATTACACGCAAACACCAACGAACACAATATATATGCTCATTGCTCAATGAGACAATAACATAAGCACAACTACTAGCCCTAACGTTACTCTATAACTCTCCTACTAGACTACTACTCAAAAGTTCTAGAAAACAAGTGACATGACTATATTATTTTATCAAATGAGTAACAATAACAGGTAAAGAAAGTCATTAAAGTTTGACCATGTGAATAGTAAACAAGCAACTTAAATTAGAAAAGGAGTAGCATTTTTCAAAACTTCTAAGCCACACCATGAAGGTTTGGGAGCGCATCATTGAGCCTAGGTTGTAGAAGGGGGTGTGCATTTCCAAAAATCAGTTTGGTTTCATGCTAGACCAGTTGACCACGGAGGCCATTCACCTTGTGCAGAGATTGACCCCTTCCTCTGTAAAGGTGAGACACTAGGGTGCAACTTGCAAGAGAAGGTAAAGGTAAAGCGGGAATCTTTATGCCGGAATGTGGGAAGTTGGGAAAGGTATAAGACAACTAAGACAGGGAGAGACAAAAGTGGGTGTAAGTGAGGAAAAAATGAGAGCATATGAAGGGTTTTACCAGTCGTTGGATATGAAAGAAGAGGAAAGATGTATCTACAAGACTGCAAAGGCTCAAGAAAGAAGGATGCATGATTTAGACCAAGTGCATTACAGATGAGAATGGTGAAGTTTTGGTCTCAGATGAAAGCAGAAGCGAGCAGTGGAAGAGCTACTTCAATGATCTATTTAATGAGGGGCATGTGAATCCTTGATGCTCCAATCGGTTACACACAAGGGAAGAGGCCAAAAACTTAAATTATTATCAGAAAATTCAAGATATTCAAGTAAAGGAGGTCCTAAAATGGATGAAGAGTAACAGAGCAGTGGGCATCCTGATTGAAGTTTGAAAAGCTTTAGGATAAATGGTATTTGGTGGTAACTAAGATTTTAACAAGATTCTAAGATCTAAGAACATGTCTAATGAATGAAGGAAGAGTATTTTGGTCCCTATTTACAAGAATAAGAAGGATATTTAGAGTTGTGGAAACTACAAAGGGATCAAGTTCATGAGTCATACGATGAAGTTGTGAGAAATAGTGGTGGAACGAATATTGAGACAAGAGACTTCAATGTCATAGAACCAATTTGGTTTTATGTCATGAAGATCAACTACAAAGGCTATATACTTGGTGAGGAGAACAATGGAGGTACAGAAATGAGAAGAAAGATTTACACATGGCTTTTATTGATTTGGGAAATGCATATGACGTGTACCAAGAGAAATTCTGTGGAAGGTTTTAGAGAAAAAGGAGTAAAGATTGCATATATTTGTACAATTAAGAACATCCCCGATGGTGCTACAAGCATGGAAAGTCTATGTGGGGTAACAAGGGAATTTCCCAACGGTGTAAGATTACACCAAGGATCATCGTTAAGCTCATATCTTTTTGGGGCT
>OOIL02004480.1:471521-517364 GCA_900332095.2 Cuscuta campestris | reverse complement strand
ATATATATACACATATATACACACACACACACACATATATACACACATATATATATATATATATACATACACACACACACACATATATATATATATAGAGAGAGAGGAGCCTTAAAATTACAACAAAAAATTTTTACAACATTTGTACAACACTCTAATTGGGGTGCCTACCATGCTTCGATTGTGAAATTGATAGTTCCTACCCCCCGTAACCTCCCCCCCCCCCCCCCCCCCCCCCCCCCCCCGTCCGTCCCATCCCCAACTCACCCCTTCCAATTTTAACACATTTCATTTTGGTTAAAAAAATTGACCATAAAGTCAATAAAATGCAAAGTGCTCCAATTGGAGAGGGTGCGAGAGTGCGTTGGAGATGGGATGGGCCGAGGGGGTTTGGTAGGATGGTTACGAGCGGTAGGAACAATCAATATTACAAATGGAGCAACATAGATGCCCTGATCACATTATTATAAAAATTGTTGTAATTTTTTTTGTTGTAAGAATAGGGGCCCCGATCATATATATATATATATATATATATATATATATATAGACACACACACACAAACATAACCTAAGAAACCAGTTACTTAAATTAAGATTGGCAACGGGGATGAATTGCGAAAATTGTGGGCTAGAGAAAATTATGAGAGGAGTCCTTGATTAGTAAAGTTATTTATACTTGAAAAAAGAATTTCAATAGATCAACTCACCATATACGGCAGGATGGTTGTAACGGCAAGTGGCTCCATACTTGCAGCTGTTTCGGGACTCAAACACATTTAATATGTTATGCATAAAAATATAGAGCTAAGAGTACCAAAAAGAAAAAACAAATAGCCACTGCCCACAGACAAATAAGCATACCTTCCAGTTTTTAAGTAGAAAGGACAATCAACTTCACCCTGTTGTAGAAATTAGTAAGTGGTAGAAATTAGTAAACGATAAAAAATCATAAATGTTTCTTCGGTGAATAAAAAAATAATAATTTATTGAGCGTCAAATAGACCCCTTTACACAAGAATGCAATCAGACCATCTAAGAATAAAGAATCATGCAATTTACAAAAATTGCAGGTCCCAACTGTTGTTCAGTTAGCCAATAAATAGGTCTAACCAAACGTTGCAACAGATATGGTACAAGACAGACCATGATCATAAAAAAACAACACCTTGAGATTGATTTACAAATATAGCAGTTCGCTTGAAGGTTTAGTCTTTACACTAATATTTTTCCACAATAATATGCATTTGGCCTCCTAGCACTAGAATTATTATTGAGAACTACTAAGTTTTTTCTGGTGTTTATCTGTAATAGAAGTTTTACCATTTTCCTTTGGCACAACAATTAGTAGTTCATTAGAAATGAAATTTAATTATTGCAAACCCTATGAGTGTTGTGTATGAAGATGGGTCTATTACTATTTATTGGTCACTAAATATAAGTCAATTAGAATCTAGAATACAGCATCATGTTAACTTAGCCAGGAAGAAGGGGGCTGGGGTGGAAGAGAACAAGGTATTACCGGCCTGATAGGGAGACCTTTGGAATTGTGCAACATAGCAGGGTTGGCAGAAGACTTTGCTTCCCCAAACATTCCATATAATCCAGTGTGTGCAGTGCTTCCATTTTCTTGAGAATTCTGTATTTGTATGTCTTTTGGATGGTGATACTTGCAAGTAGCACCAAATTTACATTGTCCCGTCTTCATGTAGAACTGGTAAAGAATATCAAAATATTCTAACAATGAATCATGAACCGGTTATGGTGCATGCATATATTCCTTATTTTCTACATCATAGAAAAAATGTTCCTTAATAATAAACACCATACCGCACATATCGGTTCTGAAGGCCTTTCAGGTAAAGCACGAGCATCAGTATTTCCAAGACCCTAAAGCAAAAGCACTCAATAAATAATTAATCATTGATATGAATCCGGTTAGCATACTGTATGGGAAACTGGAAACAGTTATACTACCTAAAGAAGATTATTACCTTATCTTTAGGGTGGTTAAATCTGCACCTAATACCATACTTGCATTTCTGAGTCTTGAGAAAATACTGTAAGAGTACCCAAGGTAATTAGGTACACTAAGGGAGATATTCATTTGAATAATCAAATAAATTAATAGGTGCAATCATCATTTTATAATGTTCACTTACGGGACAATCCGGCTCTCCTGGTCTCTCCGGAAGAGGTTCATTCGTAATAGGTATCTGCACTTGACAAAAAGAAAAGTGAGATTGGATCAGAAGCATAGATTAGTCAACAAGAAAAAAATGTCTAGAGCATATTCAAAGAATGAAATTAAAGGAATTACATGCAAGAACTTGACATAACAGCGTGGAAGTTAAGTGTAAACTGACAGGAAAGCTAGGCTCAGATCTACTATCTAATGCACATGACATATGCATCTATAACACTAAATACTGTACATAAGTTTACATACAAAAAACCCATCAAAACAGTGTATAGTGTTTATGCATTGATTGAGCGTAATGATGCAATGGAAGAGATGATCAAGAAAGAAGCTGAAACTTTATAATATTGGGAAAAATGAAGAAACATACACATAGAAGAAATCAAACATGAAATACCCAACGTATTCCCAGCAGGATAACTTATTCAACGGCCTAAGAATGCACATCTCTAAGGAAACCCAAATCCTATAAATCTTTTAATGCCTCATTTGTTAAAGTCTTTATCTATTATCTAACAATATGTAAATAAGGCAGACAAGAAATTGCTTGAGGAATTATAAGAGTGATATTTAGGTCTCAAATGTCCCGAATCCATCTAAGGCGGGAAATTTATAATTGATTGACTTCCATTATGGTTCTGATTTTCTTTAAATTAGACTGCCTCTATCATATCACTGTCGCCCACTTCAGAACAGCATTGTCCCCAAGGCTGGAGGACTTGGATTTGCCACAAAACTAGAATAGTGGGATTAAACCTTGCAATATGTGGTGCCATTTGATAATCACATGTCAAGACCATCTGGGGTGCAGTAGCATATTGTACCTCTTTAAGTAAATGCTTCAGGCCCTTTAGCCGTATCAACGCACACACACAAAGTTACATACAACAATATTCAGCTTCTGCACTAGAATGCTCTAACTGCTACTTACTTTTCTAAGATATCGTGAGCCAAACATCTTCTAATTATGACAGACAACTACTACCGTAATTCTTCTCCTTTCATAGATCGAACTACTAAATGATGGAAGGAAATAAATACAAATAATGGAATAACTCTGCTCCATTAATTACTTTCTCAGTCTAACATTTTGAAATATTTTGTATTTACTTTGGAGATATATGCAAGGAACTTCTTGTCTAAGAGAATAGTCAATGAACAAAATAATTATCTTCTCATCTCATTTCCCTCTGGTTTATGGTCATTTGCTCTGGCTACTTTTACAAAATCAGTGGCGACTCTAGCACGGTTGTCGCATCTAGTTTCATGTGTCCTTAATCAAGGACGCCTTGAAGGACACAGGCTGCCAAGGAACCACAGCCTGATGTGGACTCCGGCGAGTGTGGAAGCTTCACGTGCCAGTTGTGGGGGACACAGAAACTAATATCGGTGGCAAACTAGGCATTAAGATAACCCATATACTCATATACTATCAAGTCCAATTTTGACAGTATGAGCCCACCTAGAACAACATATGCGAGAGAGGAATGAAATCCCAAGTATTGTTAGAGTGCAATTGTGCAAGGCCTCCATTTCTATCAACCTAGCCAGTGAACAACATAGGTCCAAGAGAGTCTCATGAGCGTTTTAAGAATGCACATCAGATAATAGAGATAGAAAAGCAAGATGAGGTCGAGATTGCAGATGGTAACTAAGAGAAATGTACATGTGGTGAAATTTACAAGACTGAGCAACTGTTCTTAATACAGTGTAGGGCTGGCGAATAAGTAGGAGTTATGGTATTAGTGAGTCGTATATAGAAAATATAAGAATTCAGATGGATAGAATTTATCAGAGTGGGTAGTAAAATGAATACTCGGTAACCATTACGTCAGTAGACACAAATTGATAGACACAAATTGCAATATTCAAGCTATGGAGAGTAACAAAGATATCCCTTCTGAAATGCACATGTCATGTCTGAAGAAAATGAAGAGATGGAGGAAAATAAAAGAGTTAAATAGCAATAAATAAGATGGTGTAAAGGACTTCCTTATAAACGACCAAAAAAATCATATAAGGTCATTAAGGCGACAAGTTGTAAGGATAACACGTGAGGAAACTACCATCTAAATTTTTCACATTTAATCATAATTCTACAATAAAAGTCATATGTTCCCCAACTAATGGAAGTAGATCTAGACCTATGAATACCTCTATGGTGAACAAAAAGCTATATTTTCCACCTCCTCATGGACAAGCCAACCTTATCTATCTCACACTCAATATCTAGTCATCTTTAATACGTGGTGGACACAAGATTTCATATTGGGAAAGTACATAAAATTATACCTACTCTTTAGAAACATTGGATAATCAAAACTCGCATGTTCTACTTTTTGGGATAATTGAATTTACTTGGTGAAAAATTTGGGAGGGGGGAGCATCGGCTTCAACCCACGCGTCCACCATTGCAATAATGACAACTGCATTCCTATTCCATTAAAATGTGTGTGTACATTAGTTTTGGTAAAGAATAATTGAAGTGCTTCTTACTCATGATGTTTTTCTGATCATGTAATCTATGGGCACACTTCAGAAAAACCCATTCATTTACTATTACCAGTACATGCTATTAAAAATTAGCAATTTCACCTCAGCAAATGTGGGAATGCATTAAATTTATGATTTTCTACCTTGTTTGTTGGTTTGACGATCAATCTCAATTCCGGTCTTCCAAGACAGCCCCCCACTAACAGAAGTCAGTATAGAATAAAAGAGACTATGTAGGATGGTTCCTTTCTTCTCGAGGAGTGGTACAACTAAAGAACAAAGAGTTATGTCTATTTATGGGTAATACTAGGGACTATTATGTTAATGAAATCCCACAAAAAGGTAATTATTGAGAGCCAGTGCACCTAAAGTTGAGTACACCAAAGAATAATTATTTTTTAAAGATTTGTATTTGAAGTTTTGAACTCAATTTAAGAATGAATATTTCTCTTTTCTAGTTAGGCCGAAATTTGTAAAGCTATTCCACCATTCATCTTCGACCTTATTTTTCCCGCGGGAGCCATTTATACAAAGTCCGAATCATTCATTAAAAAGTTGATTGTGTTATGATTCAATTCCCAACGATCTTCATCTGATCTAATACATGGTATTACAAGTTTTTTCAAAATATATATTTCATTGTTATAATAAAGCTATTCAATTTAATGCATATAGGTAGTCAGAAAATTTATAACATATCTAGGCATCATTGTTTCCAGAAAATAACAGAGCATTCATATATATATATATATATATATATATATATATACCTGTGTGTGTGTGCATTTATGTATGTATATATGTATAATGTATATGTATAAATGGAAGATAATACAGAGGCAATACATGAGAGAGATTTGATGGCATTGTAAGTTTTCATAAAAGACTAATAGCAAAGATGATCACCTCTTTCCAATCTGGGATTCCACCCTCTGGAACCCAAATAGGATGGTCAAACATGCAGCTATCTCCAAACTTACAGGTTCTTGTGAGCATATAATGGGCACAATCCTTCTCTCCCGGCCTCTGAGGATAGATGGGCAAATTGCATGCAGAATCAAATCTAGGACGCTTGGTTAAAGGATTGCTTGAAAACCAAGATTCAGTATGGCCAATTGTACTATGACCACCGAAAACTCCTTGACGATAGAGGGCTATGACATATAATACAACCATAAAACACGAAAAGATATAAAATATATTTGTATGAATAGAAATACAAAATATATATTTGTCCAATAATAAAGTGGTAAGAAGATAAGCACGCAATTTGGCGATGGGGTATGTTTGGGAAATGATTCATTGGCCATTTTTTGGCTGCTTTGACTAGTCAATCAGCCAAAATGAATGTTTGGCAAATGACTTTTTCGTTGTAGCTGCTTGATACTTCAAGCTAAAAATGAAAACATCACTCCTAGAAGCGTTTGGAGGTTGTATTATTGTATTAACCCACATATGCCATTGTTAACTCTTTATATAAATATACATACACACACACACACACACATATATATACACTTTGGTTCAAATGAAAATGATGCACAATGAAAGAGATGAGAATATATATGATCCATTATATTTAAGATCTAAGGGTAGTTATTGCGGTGGCATTTTGGTAAATAAATTAAAATTTTCTGCCACCACCAAAAAATGGATTACTTCAAGTGTAAAATGCATCACAGTGGACGAAGAATGCACCATTCTCATTTCTTACAGTAAGGACCATTCTCACGTGAACAGCATTGTACACACACACATACAAACTCCCTCTCTGTCCCTAAGTAAGCTTTATAGTTACAATTACGGTCTCTTGATAACTTTTGTGTGTTTTTATTGATCATTTGATAAGATAAAATATTCTTATCACGTCTTTTTTTAACTTTTGATGTAGTTTTGAAATGTGTAATTTTTACCTTTTACAACTTATAAAATAAAATCATTTGATGAGATTTTTTATACCAACTAGCGAATGATTGCTCAAAATCAGTAGGGAGACAAGAACTTGAACATTTAGAGGGAAGAAAAAAAAATGACACAATAGTATTTTTTACATCTAACTCGAGGAGAGGCCATTGACTTCCTACAGTTGTCATGGATAAAATCAATGGTACAAAATAAACAAAAATGTAGTCTAACCCAAAAAACTGAGTGCGCCTTTAGGCTACAAGTCAAACTTTAGGCATGAAAATGTACATAAGCAAGTAAATGTGTGTTAGGTTTTGAATAATTTAAAAATTTTCTGGCATTCCCCAAGTGAGTTGTATAAATATGGTCACAAGACCATCGACTTAAGACGTCGAATTTTTCGCATCAACTGTCAAAAAAAATAGTTAGAAAATTTGAGACTTTGGGGTGTAAAGGATTAAAAAGAGTAAAATGAAATGGACCATTCATTAAATTGTTAGAGAATTCATGACTTGTAAGTTGTAACGTATGAAGAACCCAGAGATGGCCATCGTAAATATTAGCAACCTCATAAGTGATGCCTCATCATGAACAATGGGGCTTTTTCTTCACCAACATCATAGTAATTTAAGGCGCGATGAACACCTATGCACTAAAAGGCTCTAGCGCCTTGAGGCCCAATGCGCATGCATTACGAACACAAGGCGCAAATTGAGGCACTAGTAGAATAGTATATCTACATTAGTAATAGTATATATAAAATTTTGGAAAGCATAATAAAGTTTTAGAAATCAACCAAGAATGGAAGTCACATATTGTACCATTAACAAAATAAAAAACCAAAAAGTTCAAAGAACAACAAAAGTCATAAACAAAAAGTGAAGAACATGAAATTGGAGATTCTTCCATGCTAGAACAATGTGTTTGCAGAAATAAATCTGAAAAGTTCACTTAACAAACAACGGATAAATATAGAACAGTTTGTAGATGTGAAAAATATATCTGCTAGACATAGATTAAATTATTTGAAGAAAATATATGTTATGTACATCAAAAAAATGTTTGAAAAAAAAGAGAACCTTGTATAAAAAAACACAAAGAAGAAAAAAATATGTTAACTGGGAGGGTTGGTGTGCAACAATGCACACTAAACCCCAAACAATAGTGTTATCCATGGTGAGGAAAAGGGTTGAAGCAGAGAAGAATGAGAAGAGAGATCAAAAAATGTTTGAAAAAAAAGAGAACCTTGTATAAAAATACATAAAGAAGAAAAAAATATGTTAACTGGGAGGGTTGGTGTGCAACAATGCACACTAAACCCCAAACAATAGCGTTATCCATGGTGACGAAAAGGGTTGAAGCAGAGAAGAAAGAGAAGAGAGATTGTTGAAGGGAGATGGTTGTATGCCGTTTGATCTTCTTTTCTTGAGGATCGTAAAGATAAGTTGAAGTAAAGGGTGAGGCGGAATAAAAAATAACACTAATAGCTAAACATAATCCTAAAAAAATTAAAATAATGACTCAGATGTTCAAAATGTGCGCATTCTAGCGCATCACTCAACATCGCATAATGCAATGAGGTGCAATAATGTGCGCACCTTAGGAACATCGCGCACATCATATCTATGATGCACTAACCTTGGCGCAACGCGCCTCAAGCGCGCTTCTCACAACGATGACCAGCATTATAGTCAGTCACCATACCAAAATGATAGTCAAGAACACGGAGTTGAGGTTCACCCAAGAGTACTACATCATTGTTGAGGGTAAGTGATTGAAAAAAAGAGAGAGAGAATAGCTTCGTAGGGTTGGGGGTGTGTGTACCCAGACCTTACCCTACTTGGATAGGAAAAATGAATTCCCCGACCATTGGGTTTGAAAGGATGAAAGTACCCTTAAAATGACTTTCTAAAAGAGGTTTCACGGATCTTGTCCACAAAGATGAAAAGTGTAAAAAATATCAAAGCTATGCACTTGAAGTGGAAAAGGAGATGAGCGACGGGATGTAGAAATGGTACTATACGTGTTAGGCCAAATGTGGAAAACATTTGGAGTCATAATGTAATTTACCCTAATACAATTCTCTTTTTTGGTTGCTGCTAGTATTGCTTGAGTATTTATTCACTTCAAGAAAAAAAATATCTTTACGAAGTATTCTCATCGAGTATACTCCACAACATTTTCAATTCTGCCAAAATTAATAATTCGGGATCTTCTATTCTATAACTATAGAAATAAATAGTTGAGTGTTGGGCAAATAGACCTAACAGCGCAATTATATGATCCCAATGAGTCCAAGGAAGTCGGTGCAGAGATGCATTTGAAAATAATAGGATAGGGCCTTTAAGTCATTAAAAGAGGTAGTTTGACATTTCAAGCATAACGCATTCTTGAGCTAACCCTTTATTTGACAAATCTATGCCTATCTTAGTGAATTGGACCATTTGGACATAGCTAATCCATTCTCCAGAAAAAAGGCAAAAGAATAGCAAAAAATCATGCCTACATTGACTCCAAGTTGCTGAATCAAATCAATTTTGTTCATGAAGTTAAAGATGATGAAAAAGTTATAGCTAAATTGCCGCAGGGATGCTAAAACGAGGCTTGCATTAATCAATTTTAGGACTACTATGAGCAACTGGAAAATTCAAAATCCCTAGAGGTTGACAATCAGATAGATCACTTCACCGCGTGGTAAAGAGCAACTTGATATCATACAGAATTGAACAAGGCAATCGGGGGGAGGGCTGTGGAGGTAAAGAGCCAGACCTTCGCTCGAAGGGCGCTTTAGCCCGGACATGAATGGGTCAGCAGCACCTGGTCCAATATCAACGCCAGGTGGTCCGGACCACGATGTCTGAGAAGCTAGTTCGGCGGCGGCGGAGGTAGAATATCTGGCGGTCCCAGAGGAGTAACTATTACTGCCGTGATTATAGAGCATGGCTCTGCCGATGAAGATGCGCCGGAGCCGGAGCCGTAGATGCGGAAGGTGACGACGACGGCGAATGATGATATCTGGATAGGCAAAGCCTATAAGAGCAACAATGGCGACGTGTCAGCTCGGATCTGGGCCGTGATTGAGTGAGTCTTCGCAGCCGGTAACTCGTTTAGGGTTGTGGGCTTCTCGCCGCGCGGGTGCTTTTCTTTGATCCTTGTCTTGTGGACCGGACTTCTTAGGGCCCAACCCAATAAAAAATAAGATTAGATAAAAAAAAATATTACTCCATCCGTCCTAAAATGTTCTTCTCAGTTTGACTTTTCCCCATTTTTAATTTTTGGCTTTGACTTCAAATTTTACCCTCCTTAAAAAAGATTTTTTGAAATTTTCTTTTGCTATCATTCAAAATATAGAGTTAAAAGATAATTGGTGTAAATACATGAAGGTATTAATGTCATTTGTCATCTTTTTTTTTAATGGGAAGGTAGTTTTAGAACAGAAAAAAAGGGGAAGTGGGAAGAACATTTTAGGACAGAGGGAGTAACTAATTAGATTTTAATATATTCATATCAGAACTAATAAGATCAAACAAAGAGCACATGCTCGTATAATTATGTCATGTTGTCTTTCGTCCTAAAATAGTTTGTCCTAAATAAAAGAATAAGTTAAGAAATGTGATAAATATTGAATTTTTCATTATAATCCCCCTCAAGTAATGGAATACGGAGTAATAGTAATAAAGGATCACTTCATAGTACGACTGGCAAATTGGTTCGGTCAGGCTCCGATAATTTGATTATGTAAAGTTACAATAAGTTTGGATCATTTTTTATTTGATAAAGAAATGCATGAATTTTTTTAGGGCCAACGGTAATTTCCATAAAGTTCCATAAAGCATTCTTTGAGATTTTAGTGATCTTTTTTATGGAGTACTAAAATTGTACTGTATAAAATGAAGTGGAAGCTTAAGTGTTTAACTTTCATTAGGTTCTTTGATTAAAAGAAAACTTAAAGGAATAAATATGAGAGCAATAAAACTTTGTACATAAGACTTGTAGACTAAATGTATAACAGACACACAGACAACAACTGTTTGTGTGATGCATAGACAAATTTTATCTATATCTCTTTGTGATACACTTGGTGGAGAAAATGGTGTACAAATGTTGGTGCACCCCTCATGCAACCCATATTAGAAAGAGCGGTTAAATTATTTTGTTTGGTTAGACCGTCCGTAATGCCTCATGGAGCACTTCCGTGAGCTGAGGTGTCATTGTCACCTTGGCATCGGGTTTTTTTCTTTGTTTACTCGGTATTTCTTTTGTTTTTTGTTTTTTTTTTGTTTTTGATTTTTTTGTTTAGTTCTTTTAGTTGCTTTCTCTTTTTTAGTGAGATTGGAGACATAAAGAAAAGGAACACAAAAAATAAACTTCCCTTTGATTTCACTCCACAAGTGAGTGGGAAATATTCATTTTATTATATCTTTTGGCAATATACATGGTCATGATTGGTAATGTTAATGCATTTTAATGTGATGATTTACATTAACAAAAAATGTCAGTGCAAACTATTTTAATTAAACTAATATTTTTTGTGAGTGTGAACAGTTAAATTTCGGTGCATTTTTTTATACACTTTTGGTGTACCCTAGTATGATTGTTTTAATTTTCATGCAATCACACAATGAAAATTTGTCTATTTCCTTCCCATTTCTCTTCGTCGGTTGCCTTTTCAGGGTCAAAGGGCAAATGTTGGGTAGAGGTAGGCTAGGGAAAGCGACACAGGGCAGTTTTTGTTGGAATTTTTGACATTTTTAATAGGCATTAAATGGACCAACTTGGGTATATTTGTCAATAGGTCCACTAACAGTTTTAACCGTTAATTAATGGACGTGTTTTCTCTTAAATGAGATAAATGTTTTGACAAATATTACGCCAAAAATGGTAGAGGGTGAATGAGAAATTGATTCTCAGAGTTAACCCGTTAATAAAAGAATATGGTGAGGATTGCAATTTTTACAATTTTACTGAACCAATCTTCTTTTATTAATTTTACGTATTGTTTAAAATTAGTCCATTCTTACAGAGTTAACTGGTCATTAATCTTCAATTATTCGGGACAAATTTTAAACGGAGCGTAGCGTAACGGACGTGTTAATGGCTAATTAATCACCATTAATACGGTATTAAGTGTGCCACAAATGCCATGGATTAATGGTGTAGGAGTTACATTTTTAATTGGTTTAGTTATAAAATCAAAGGCTCTCTCCATTCTCTTGTGTGGTGGTTGTTTCATACGCGAGGAAGGAAAAAAGAAAGGAAAAGTACTTCATTGTTTTTATAGAGAGAGCTCTTGATTTTCCGGCCAACTTTCCGGCAATTCCCTTCAAAGTTTTTTGGTCGCCAACGTTCCTACGTTGTTCTTGTTCGTTGGTGTGTGGTTGGTCCGTATAATCTCCACACACGATAGCGGTTTTATCCTGGGAGGAGAGTGCTCACGTTTTTCCGGTACGGTAGGCGGGCACTACTACCTTAAGGACAGCTCCGGCGACTCCGCTGTCCTTGATTTCCAGTGCATAATGTCCTCGCAGCCCAGTGCATAACGTCCTCGCTGTTCAGTGCTTAATGTCCTCATAGAATAAGGCCGTTTGAAGATATAGAAATTTATTTTCAACTTTGTTTATTTTGTAATATTCTGAATAAGTTATAAATTCAGAATTTTATTTATTTTATTTTCCGGGGCCGTTCATCTTCCCCGTCCGTTGTAATCCGTACAAAAATTGTAACAGTTTTAGAGTAGATGATTAATGACAGACGACAGATCTCTCTCCCATCTCTACCCGCCATGGTTGAATTTTCTCTGCACCAAAAGTTTCCAAGAAACCCGGCATGCATCAAGTCTGTGCACAATGTGCAGTTCAGCCATGGCCATGGCCGAGCTAATGGAGAAGAAGAAGAAGACAAAGTTACTTATACTACCAATACTTGCTACTACTAACTACCCAGATGTATACTTTTCAAGAACCACTGTTTCTACCTGAAGATCCCAACAAGAAGAGAACTGGTAACTTTTCTTGATTTTATTCAGCACAAGTATTGATAAAGATGACACCTTTTTTCAGTTTTCTTGAACCGAAATGCCCGTCACCGTCCTAAACTAGCAAAATCTTTTTCTTTTCCCAGCAAAGAAGACACCTTTTTTTGTCAAAAATTACTAATTAATTAGGATGTGGCTGAGAATGGAAGACTTTGTGCAGATGGCGCAGTGAGTCTTCTTGCTCACACCAGAAGAAGAATTTCAGATGCCATGGCTGAGAAAACAGGGAATGAATGGACAGCTTTGGCGCACATAATAACAGCAGTGATAGGGTCAGGTGTTCTTTCCTTGGCATGGAGCATGTCAAAGCTGGGATGGATCGCCGGTCCGATAACAATGCTGTGTTTTGCTGCGGTCACTCTCACCAGTGCTCTTCTTCTCTCCAACTGCCACCGACCCACTGATTCTGACCTCCACACCCATGGCTCTTACCTTGATGCTGTCCGCTCCATCCTAGGTAAAAACACAGACTCCTGCAAAACCATTAGATCCCATTTCGTAAAATGTTGCTTTGGTTCTATAGTTTATCGCATGTCTTGATGATTTCAGATTCTTCTTTGTGCTAGCTTGGACAGATTGTTCTTTTTTTTAATTAATCTGAATGAATATTTAGTGAATTCGTTCATTTGTTGAACGAATGAAAGATTTTACTGTGCGTGGGGCAGGAAATAGAAGCGCCTGGTTTTGCGGCATCATTGTTGGGATCAATTTCATCAAGCTTGGAATTGTGTACACAATCACTTCTGCTATTAGCATCAGGTCTGTAAACAACTGAGAATGATTCTTCTCCCTTGGGACTATTATATATTCTGCCATTGGATAAAGAGGTTCTTGATTGCAGAGCAATTCAGAAAGCAAACTGCTATCATTATGAAGGCCATGAGGCTACTTGTGGGTATTTAAACACGAAATATATGATTATATTTGGATCAATCCAAGCACTAGTGTCTCAAATTCCAGACTTTCGCAACACGCAATGGCTCTCCATTGTTGCTGCAATCATGTCTTTCACATATTCATTCATTGGATCAGGACTCAGCTTAGCTAAAGTAATAGGTAGTAATTAACCGCACTTTGAAATACTTTATTGTTGATGGAGTTGATCCAAACATACCCTAAGAATCCACTTCATGAAATGGAATTTGCAGATAATGGAGAAATAAAGGGTAGCATTGGAGGGTTGCCTTCTCCTAATCTAGGCAAAAAACTATGGTCAGTTTCAGAAGCACTTGGAAACATTGCCTTTGCCTTCCCATTCTCTGTCATTTTTCTAGAGATACAGGTGCAGCAAGGGTTCACATTCAAAGATATAGCGAATGAAATGTGGCAATCTAATAAAAGTTTGAACTTTTATGAAGGATACGTTGAAAGAGCCTTTAGAAAAGGCGACCATGAAGAAGGCCTCAATAATGGCAGTCTGCACCACCACATTTTTCTACCTATGTTGCGGAGGATTGGGTTATGCAGCATTTGGCAATGCAACGCCCGGGAACCTCTTAACAGGATTTGGTTTTTACGAGCCTTATTGGCTCGTCAACTTTGCTAATGCATGTGTTGCTCTTCACCTTGTTGGAGGATATCAGGTACTAAGGTGAAAGTTTGGTAAATGGTAAGTCACAATGAATGTATATCTAATGAAAGATGAAACCCGGTAAAATCTCACACAAAATAAGGTCTGGGGAAGGTGAGTATACGCAAAACTTAACCCTACTTAGAGGTAGAGAGGCCGTTTCCAAGAGAACCCTGATTCAAATACAAAAGTACAGGCGAGCAAAGCCACAATAGCACTATTGAAATATAAGTATACATACCGAATCAAACAACAAGACCCAAAGCCACAAAGACACACCAACCAAAAAATAACGTAAGACTCCTAGGTCCACCCATTTACTCGGATACTAGATCTCTCTCGGCATTCCTATCTAAGGTCATATCCTCGGTGACATCGTGGAGTTGTAAATCTTGTCTAAACAACTCCATCCAACTCTTCCTAGGTTAACCTCTACCCATCTGCACTCTACCAAAATACAACTACAATCTTACATTCCCACCAGCAATACACAGGTTTGGAAGATATTTAGATTTGATGGGAATGCTGATATTCGCAGGTGTTCAGCCAGCCATTGTATGCAAATGTAGAGAGATGGCTAGGGAAGAAATACCCAGAGAGTCAATTTGTACAGAGGAACTATGTTCTAAAACTAAACTACTTTCCAGCATTTCAGATTAACTTCATGAGAGTGGTTTTTAGAACTGCATATGTTGCTGCAGTAACTGGGATTGCGATACTATTCCCTTACTTCAACCAGGTTGTGGGGGTAGCAGGAGCAGTCAACTTTTGGCCTATAGTCGTGTACTTCCCTGTTGAGATGTACCTAAAGCAGAAAGAGATTGAATTTTGGACATGCAAGAAGACCGCTCTTCGTATATACACATACCTATGCTTGGTTATCATCCTATTTGCCTTTGTTGGTTCCATCCGAGGATTGATCCTTGCCAGGTTCAGCTAGGAGGTCACTACTTGGTCACATCTACTTCCTAGTAAGAGTAAAGTTTGTGTATGCACATCCTCCTACCCTATTTTTCTAGAATTTTACTGGGTTTGTTGATATTATAGTTACACATTTACGCTCTTCATTGTCTGATATTGTGTTGACTATAAATGTAATACATAGTTTTTTAACGTGGAATTTGATTTTGCTTTCGTTGCACATACATAGCATGAGTTTTTTTCTTTGATGAACTGCTGTAACATATAATTGGCTGAAAACTCATATTACATTTTATAATACATTGTATGAGGTTGTGTAACTTTTGGCTAGGCCATTGGACTGAAATTGCAATGTTCTTATGATTATTGTTGTGAGTTTTGTTTTTTTGGGGGGGAAATTAAGGTTGGTGGCAGATGTGAAGAGAGTGTTGCTCAAAAGGGTGAGTAAAATTCAAACCTGACAGTCTTGGAGGAAAACTTCGTAATGCAGATTGAATAACATTTGTTTTTTTAGGAGGCTCTAACGTCTCTCCAACCT
The DNA here is from genome assembly GCA_900332095.2 of Cuscuta campestris. Taxonomy (NCBI): domain Eukaryota; kingdom Viridiplantae; phylum Streptophyta; class Magnoliopsida; order Solanales; family Convolvulaceae; genus Cuscuta; species Cuscuta campestris. The sequence goes on along the minus strand of OOIL02004480.1, from coordinate 501,703 downwards.
AACATGCCCCATTCACATATAACTCACATTACTTTTGTGATAAATTAATACTCTGTACTATGTTTGGTTCAAGGAATTTGAAAGGAAAAAGAAATGAAAGTAAAGTGGAAAACAATTTTTCTTGTTTGGTTAGAGAGGAAAAGAAAGGAAAAGTGGAAGGAAAAGAAAATGTGAAGACAAAATGTACTAAGTGGAGGGAAAACCAAAATCCTCCCATTTTGGTGAGGAAAATGAGAGAAAATCATTTCCTTTTTTTCCCTTCTGAATTCATTGAACCAAACATAGTGTAAAAGTCAAATGAATGTAGATATGATGTATGTCTCTATTCATTCAACTTTTTTAGAACTTAACTCTATATAATTTATCAACAAGAACAAAGAGTCAATCTTTTTGAACATGTGACCTCTTATTTGGAAGAGCCACGGGCACACGGCGATACCACTAAACCACAAGACCTCCGGCATTCAACTTTTTATATAACACAAAAGTTGGATTTAGTAGAGTACCTACCTCGTTTTGAAATCATCTTCTAACTCGGATGTCTCAAAATAAAATTTTCATTCTTTTTTAGGATAAAAATTATTCCGGAGAAAACTTGGGATTTATTTTATAGAAATTAAACTATATGTCAGAAACAATTTCTGTTACCTGCTTCTTTCAAACAAAGGTAAGGTCCCAAACCAGTCTTGTAGGGTATGTTCTGTACGGTTTGGTCCCATAATAACTACTACTAGCACTATAAATTTATAATGACAATGATGGTGTGAGATCCACTCGTGCAAGAACAACCTTAACAGTCGAAACCCAGCACAAAGACCACATTGGTCAGCCACCCATTTCTCTCTGTTAACTGCAAATAGTCAAACTATAAACACACACACACACACATGAGAGAGAGAGAGAGAGAGAGAGTTTGACCAGGGGTGTCTTGTGAGTGAGCTACCAAACCAATTTCACACGCCCAAACAGAGTTTGAATTTTATAATGTACTCATGCAGAAGTGATGCTTTTTGTGCCATGGCCACTTCCATCTCCATTTCTCTCTGTATATATAAAATATATTTACACCTTCCACTGTACCACCAGTACCAAGAAAACTCACCAATAGATTATAGTTACTGTAATTTTTGTTTCATAAACTACTACCACTACTATCTTTTTCTGTCATCTTTTCTGCATAGGTTATTTCCTTCTCCTACCATATTTAATCCGCCGTCACCAAACAAGACCTTAATCTCTAGATTCACGCATCAAAACCCCTTCCTTCCATACATAAGAATGGGACGAATTCCGTGCTGCGAGAAGGAGAACGTGAAGAGAGGGCAATGGACTCCCGAGGAAGATCACAAGCTCTCTTCTTACATTGCTCAGCACGGGACCCGTAACTGGCGTCTCATTCCCAAACATGCCGGTAGGATTTTCCCCTCCTCCTCTCCCCCTTTTCCATGTTATGTTTCTACCTATGTTGCACGGGTTATTCAATAAATGTCACTTTCGGTCCCCAATTTGTTCCCATTTACATACCTAGGGACATTATAACCCTATGTGAAATTTGGTAAAATTAGTGGGGTTAATAGCATGGGCGCCCCTGCGGTTTACAAAAAGGGCGACAAAACTCCCTCTGTTTTCAAAATTTATTTGTAAAGTCTCTGTGGTTTCTAAATAGAGCACACATGCCCCCCTTACCTATTTTTAAAGCAAAAATGACATTTATGCCTTTTGTTTTCCCCGATCTTGAAGTTTTCCCATTTCAATTACCTTTATTATACAAATATATAAAATAAAATATATGCTTCCCATCTCAAATTAGAATTTTTTATAATGTACTTTTGAAAACAAAAGATTTTTTGGAGAATGTTACAAAAAAATGAAAAATAAAATATTATGTACAAAGTAAAAAGTAATAATAGTTAAAAAAGGTAATGAAAAGAAATAAAAATATAAAAAATATTGTTTTTCTTTAACTTCATATTTTATTTCATCTTTCTGTTCTTCATTTTTTTAAAGTCCTTAAAAAATTATTTTACTTTTAAACAACAAATAAGTTAGAATTTTTAATTAGAGATAGAGTGAGTATATGTTATCCAATTTTTATTTTATTTATTTTACTTTTACTTATAATGAAGAAGTATATTTTATTTCATTTTTGTAACATTTTCTAAAAAAAATTTTTTTTTTTGAAAATTAAATAAATAAAAAATTTTATTTTAGAAAAGAGGGTGTATATTTTATTTTATTTATATGTATGACAAAAAATGTAAAGAAAAGAGTGAAATTTGAAGATAGAGAAAAACCAAGGGCAGAAATGTCATTTCATGTGTAAAATAGGCAAGAAGGGGGGTGTTTGAGCACTATTTAAAAACCACAGAGATTTTACAAATAACTTTTGAAAGTAGAGGGAGTTTTGGCACTCCTTTTGTAAATCACATGGGCACTCATGCTATTATCCCAAAATTAGTGTTTCCTAGTTTTCGACCCCTATGAGTACCCGTCCCAGAAAGAATAAAGTAATGCTCTGTAACTAATAATGTTGTCATTAACTTTTTAAACCGTGTGTGTTCTTACAGGTTTGCAGAGATGTGGGAAGAGCTGCAGGCTACGTTGGACGAACTACCTCCGACCAGACCTTAAGCACGGCCAATTCTCCGATGCAGAAGAACAAACTATCGTCACTCTACACTCTGTTCTTGGAAACCGGTAATTCTTACTTCCCGAATGAAATTTTGAAGTATGTGAATTTTCAAAGTATTAAAACAACAAACTTAAACTTTTGATAACTCTATTCTTTGACATAAAATGTGTAAAATGTGAGCAAACAAATATTCATTTTTCTTTTAAAAAGAATGCTCACTCGTAGAGATACTCTCACTTTTGTTTCCACTAAAAAGTGTATACCTGTTATAGATGGTCGGTGATAGCGGCACAGCTGCCGGGGCGAACAGACAATGATGTGAAGAATCACTGGAACACGAAGCTGAGAAAGAAGCTGTCGGGGATGGGAATCGACCCTGTGACGCACAAGCCCTTTTCTCACCTGATAACAGAGATTGCCAACACGCTAGCACCACCGCAAGTCCCTCATCTGGCGGAGGCGGCACTGGGGTGCTTCAAGGATGAGATGTTGCACCTTCTAACCAAGAAGCGCATTGGGTTCCAGCTCCACCCGGCCACCGCCGCCCCGCCGGTCAAGCACGAAGACAAAGACGAAACCATTGAGAAGATCAAATACGGGCTGTCGATGGCGATAAAGGAGCCGGCCTCGAATTACAAGCCTTGGGATCTCGCCGGCGGCGAGACTTCCGCCACGATGCCAGAGGCCGGCGGTGGTTTTCTGGCAACCGCCGATCATCACCACGGGGGATTTGACCAGTACGGCGGCCTTCTCATGCAAGACGCCGAGGAGGGGTCGCCGTGGAACCAGAGCATGTGCACGGGAAGCACGTGCACGCCGGGGGAACATCATATGCGGCTGCCGGAGAAAGCTGTGGACGATGAAAACGGAGTGTGTTCGGATGGCGGAAAGGGGGTGGCAGCAGAAGCGCCGCCGCCTGGAATTTTCCACTCTGACTGTGTGTTGTGGGATATTTCTTCTGAAGATCTCATGAACCCGATGGTTTGAAGAGTGGGATCAGACCAGAAAATAAGCAATTCTTGTAGCAATTTATTTGCACTTCTTCATAAATATCATATTTTCAAATGCTCACTCAATAAATATAAGTCTTCAAATGGATGGAGAAATATGTCCTTACCCTCCTGAGCATCAAATATTCCAAATAAAATATATTTTCCCTAACATTTTTGTAATTTTCTATAACATTTGACCAAGATAAATGTAACGAAAGCAATGTAATTTTATTTAATTAATAGTGAAAATTTATTCTGTTTGACTGAAAAATGTCAAACTGAACAAGTACACTAGGATGGATGAAGTACTATATATGTTTCGATGTTATGAGCTTTGAACTAAAAAGGTACTAGGAGGATGTATCTCGGATTTTAAATTCTATTCATCGTAATTTTACATGTAAGAAGAAACGAAGAGCGGTTACGACTTGCCTCCTAAACGATCCATGTGTTTATTATATGATGATGGATAGGTGTGGTGGTGTAGTGTGGATCTTATCATTCGGGAGCGTCTTCGATTCGTCCATGGAGAACTTGGGCTTTGGCTTGCCAAATGAGCACAAAGAAGCATTCTCGAGCTAGACATTATTTCCTTCTTCTTCTTCTTCATCAGTACCATCAATGCCCACCCATCGGGTGAAAGCGAATAGAAATTCTTTGAAGCTCACCATTCCGTTTTTGTCCCAATCCATCTCTTCTGCAAACCAGGAAGCATTTTTAGTAACCGTGAAACATATTATATACGACAACAATAATAACAACCCAATATAATTCTAACGCCAATGCGTCAATCTTAGTCCTGTAAAACAAAAGAGGTTGTATTTGTTAGACTTTAAATGCATCTTTGCCTCTAATGACCAAAACTTCATAAAAAGAAAGAAGAGAAGTGTAATGTGTCATTTATGATTTTGTCATCCGTTATGTGCCTCAAGTCAAAACATTTTAAATAGTCACTCATTTAGCTCTATTGGCAATGGACGGTAAAAACACATTATATAGTAAAGTAAAACAAACAAATATATAAGGAACGGTAGTGGGGAGCACCAAATCTTTTCATGGCAATCCGGCCAGAAGATCGTTCACCATAGGTGCTTTCATTTATTGCCTGAACCATCTCATCCTTGCTCACGCAACCGTCCTTGTTCTTGTCCAAGAACACAAAGGCGTCTACCAATGTCTCAAATGCCGACTCAAGATTTGGCATGTCGACCCTTGATTTCTAAACACGAGTCAAGAATCAAACATTTTAAATGTAGTACAAGTAGAATACCATGATTTGTTTATAAATACGGGGTGGGGGTGGGGGTGGGGGGGTCGTTATGTGGATACACCATGAAGTGCAGGACTGTCCTTGAGAAGGTAAACAAGGCAAAGAAGAACAATGAATTCATGGAATTCCATTCCCATATCATTATTAATATCACATGCTTCAAACAAGTCGTCTATTTCTTCATCACTGAAACTTATCTCCAGCTTACGAAAGCAGTGCTTCAACTCTTTGTGATCTATAGCTCCGTTTTCATCCTCGTCTATGCACCCAAAAAAAATCAAAACAAATATCTTGTTAGAAACAGTAAATGCTGCTTTACATATTTATATTCCTTCTCTGAAAGGTACGGAGTATTATGCAATGAATAGAAATAAGCAGATTTGTACCGAATTCTTGAAATGTGGCTTTGCATTTCCGCAAGCTCTCATCAATTTTGGGAAACTTCAAGACTATAGTATTAAAAGACTTGATGGAGCTACCGTCCCTTGCTTTTCGCTGCATTGCCTCAACTACTCTGGCTTCAAGTTTTGTCTGGGACACGTAGGCCCTTGGAGATTCATCCTTACCAATTACACCTCCCATTCTTCATTGCCAGACATAAACACATATTCAAACAAAGGTAATGACCAAAATGTAGAAAACAAGGTAACTAAAGAAAATTGACTAATGCAAAAGCAACAATAGATCTAGTATAATCAATCTGTTGGGTTCTTAGTGGTCAAGATGCACACAACATTATCCCTGAGAATTATACCCCGTAGTAGTATCTCTTTTATCAAACTTAAACCCACATTCTAATTGTCATTATGAAGTCATATCGCATCAAGAATTGCATTTCAGCATTTGTTTTTGCCGTGTGTGTATTTAATAATTTCAATTGACACTTCATTATGACCGGGCAGACCAGTTAGATACACTTGATGCGTGGATACTCAAGCCGTTGTAATATCACATGGAATACACTGTGGTGTGAGCCACAAAAAAACAGAGCAAATAAAACAAAATCAAAATATTCTCAATCTTTACTCGAGCCGTCGAGCTGGGGGGTTTCTTAGAAACAGTCTCTCTACTTTCCAGTAGGGGTAAGGTCTACGTACACACAGCCACACACCCTCCACAAACCCTACCCCAGTTCTACTGGGTTGTTGTTGCTTATCTCGAATATTCATAAAAATCCATTTAATTTTATTTAAAAAAAAATACTCCGTATTTCTATTGTAACCCAGTGTCCATTGCCAATGGAGCTAGGGGAGTTAATAAACTTTGATTAATAGATTAAATCAAAATAACACGTTGAACTTCATTTCCCTAAAACCTAAGTTGCACCAAGACGGGACACGGACGAGGTCTGAAGCGCCAAATTTTTTCATACGGAGTAATTTATAAAGGATTTGGGTGTTTGGACGCTCTCAGGTACCCGACTAGGGACGTTCCGGCGACGTGAAGCGGAACCTATTTGAAGAATCCGTGCAACATAGCCTAAAACTTTCTATAAACTTTTGGTAGTAAATTATGCAACGCATCAACCGATTCAAGGTAAGATTACGTACATTTAGATGCTATTCTCCAACAGAGTTGTGATTATATCACCCAAGACCATGTCACCCTCTCCCCATTCCCCAATAGTATGACATTATTAGCCTTGGACCAAGCTCTAGTGTAAAAAAAGGTACTAATGAGATTTTATTTGGGCACTTCCTTACAAAAAGACCAGTCTGAAATCGGGTGAACAGGTATATATATTGATCCAAGAAATGAATGAATATGATACTGTTGGGTTTGGACCAAAATTTAACAGATTTGTTAAGAACAGCACCTAAAATGCATCATATTAAATGGAGGAATTGGATGAACACTTACAGATTGATCGAATATTTGTTTAAAAAAAACACTAAAAACAATCGAACATGACAATCTGGGGATCATTCACAAATTAAAAAACTAAATAAATCTCGTTCTACATGATCACAGAGCGCTAACAGAATTCACTGACCTCAGCTGAACCAAAGAGGCAGAAGAGAATTAAGCCCGGGCCTGGTTTCTCCGTGAAAAGCTTTTACTTATTTGCAGGCTAAAATGAAACCGAGATCGGAGAAGATTTTTTTGCCGAGAAGAACTCGTAAATAAATAAATGGGTATAAAATACGAAATTAAAAGCTGAGAATGCCTGAGGAAGAAGAAGAAGAGAAACAAAGAGAAGGTGGTGGAGAAATAAAAGATGGACGGACGGGTAATTGGATTTGGGTGCATGTGATGTGATGATGATGTGGTGCCCCCCGTGCCCATTTCCAAATCCATTTTCTTACTTGCCTCTCGTTAATATTTGACTTTAATTTTAATCTTAAGAAATTGGAGGAAAAAAATATTAGAAGGGTAATTAAGAGTTGTTTCAAGCTAGAACCATGCCAGAATTTTCTACACAAGAGTAAAAAGTTATAAAAATATTAAAATAGAAGTTTTAACTCTTTTAAAACCAAATTAGAAGTTGGCATTGTTAGTGTTACGCTGGCACACTCACTACATTGTCATATTGCAATTGCCACACTTTTATTGTCATTTGTCATCATCAGCCTCTAGAGTGCTGATGCAGATCATTGAGGGTAGACCAATCACACTACCAAATCACGTTATCATCATTTTTTCATCACACTGTCGACACGTATTTTTATACCACACTGTCATTATACTCCTATTTTAGTCCAAAAAGACTTAGGATTCCTATTTTAGTATTTTCATACATTTTTATTCTTATTTAAGGAGATTTCTTTAATCCTAACGTAACAAATGTTATGTTTCTTTAGCATTATTGACTCAATTGCACTGTAGTATCTGTTTGTATGCCTTTTTTTAATATAATGATGTATAAAAAGTCAACAGCTCCGCTTACGCTGAAACTCGAACTTGAGTGAACTTCTCTATAAATCTTGGAGAGCAGACCTTCTCTTGCTCAAGTAAGAAGAGAAGTACGTAACAAATGAATGTTGTAGTGGTTCCAAGGCTTATTTCACAATTTTTTTGTGAACTTAGAGATGAGAATAGACTTGTTTCTAAACTCTTTTTTTTTCAACCAAAAATAAAAAAATAAAGATACAAAAAATTCGAAAGAATAAAAATTAGTATGAGAAAATTACAAAAAAAAATAAAGTGTAGGTCGTAGGTTCATGATAGAAGCATTCAACCACATGAGATCAAATTACCAACCAATTGATTTCAAAAAAAAATTACCAACCAATTGTTCGAATTTCTTCTAGAAACCTTATCGAATCAACTTTGTTAGCTTGATTTAAGTTTTTCATTTAGAACAAAAAAAGATAAATCTATTTCTACCTCAAATATTGTATCTTTAAATGTACTTCAAAGATCTATAATTACATTTTGTGGTAATATAAATGCGAGATTAATGACTTATATTGACATAGGACTTGTTTGAAAACATCGTTTTCGATTAGCGCTAGCATTTTAGATAAAATCTTAATGATGTAAATTAATTTTAGAAATGCTGACGCTAAATGCTACTGTCAGATAGCCTTTTCAAAACGCCAACGCTAATCACTAACGCTGATACCAAACAGAGCCATAAAATATCAATATAAAATTTTGAAATTGCACCCAGTCACCCACATTTTGTGTCAATATAAAATAAAAAAATATAAATGTAAACATTTAAAATATATTTACACACATTAAAAAAAATCAAGCCATGCCTAAAGACAGGTGACATTTATTTACTCCACCGCGCAGTCGCCCACGCGCCCCACTATAAAAAGTCACCCAGCCTTCGTCCATCTTTCAGTCACGCTTTCGGCCTCCTGCAAAGCTTCCCAACAGATTTTACTCGAAAAGCTTCTAGGGTTCGTCTGTTCTATCCCTTTTTCTCCCATCGTTTTTTGTTTTGTTTGATTCTTCTTATTACTTCCGCATCTTGTTTTCCTATCGATCGTTCGTTCACATATAGAAAAGTAGCAATTTTGTTTGTTTGTTTGTTTGTGCATACGAGATAACATTTCCAGTTATGGATAGTTTCGACCTTTGTTGCTCGGTCGCTTTCAATCTGCTCTGAATATTATGATTATTTGTTTTCCTGCATGTATTTCTTTGTTTATAATACTTTCGAGGGTCAGATGCTCAGTTCTGAATTTGAGATTTTGGGGAGGAATGAGTAGATTTACGGTTTTGGGAAGGGTTTGAGTAATGTAGAAGGATCTACGCTCTATATGTTATGCAATGTGATTTTAAAGCAAGTATGTGTTGGAATTTCACTCGATCTTTGCATGGGGTATGTAGTGGATCACTATAACCTCACGTTTTAGGGGTTTTCGCCTTTTGGGTATGGATTGTGCGGGTTTACATGAGTACCTCACTTAAAAAAAGAAGAGAGTATTGTAGTTCTGGTTTTGAGATGTTATGAGAAGATTAATCTGTGTGAAACTACTCTGCAAGCTTCTATGCAAGACTTCCAGTAACTCAATATAGTTACTTGTGCATTAACTTATTAAAATGTCGCTCTTATGGTGGGTTGGATCTAATTTATATGGCTTGGTGGGTGTAGAAACTAGAAACATAAAGTGCATTCACATAGAGGTCTTCTGACTTTTATAGTTTTGTTGTGTAACATTTTGTATGATTCTGTGTATCTGCTTAAGTTTTGTACAAAGGCTGTTCACTTTTCATCTCGTGTTCACTTGGTTTTATTTGTAGTAACTATTAATGAATATTCTCAGTGCTTTTTACACCACCAGCTATGGCTTCAAAGAGGATTCAGAAGGAACTAAAAGATCTGCAGAAGGACCCGCCAACTTCATGCAGTGCTGGTTTGTTATCTTGTCATCTGTGGTGTTATTTGTTTTAGCGCTTTACTCCCTCCGTCCCGCTATATTCGTCCACTTTTGACTTTTGGAACTGTTCATCTAAGCACTTTGACTCATCAAATTCTCTAAATGTGTAAGCCTAAATATAGTCATGTGTGATCTTGTTTGATTTGTCTTAACATATAGATTATTAATATATAATTTCTATAATTTTTTAATATACAAATTACAAGATAAAATGGATTAAAGAAGTGTATTGGATGGTGTGTAGAAATGACAATGGACAAATACTCTGGGACGGAGGGAGTATAATTTATGTGCTTCACAGTTTCATTTTGATTCCGATACTTCATATTTTCTCCATTTTGTTTGTTTCTATATGGATCAGAATAACATGCAAAGTAGTCTAATACTGTATTAGTATTCACTAGGTTTTGATCTTGTTGGAAAATCTTATGTGTTGGACCATTATATGGTATTTTGGTTTGACCTTTAATTGTGTGTATAGGTGGGAGAAAGTCAAACAAACCTCAATCAGGGCTATGGTCTAGCAATTGATGTATTATTCTTCTGTAGCATATCTGAGCATATAGGATGCGCATTGTTTTATTAGGCAGGGTTGATGAATGTTCTTTTTCTACAATTTCATACAAGAATATTGGTTGGGAAGTTTGAGTGTATTGGCTGGTTATTTTATTTAACAGAATGTTGGAGACCTCTAGACAATGCTGTCATTTTTTCACATTCATTTATTTGATTTTGTAACCATGATTGGCTTCTTTAAGGGCCTGTTGGTGAAGATATGTTCCACTGGCAAGCTACTATTATGGGTCCAGCTGACAGTCCATTTGCAGGAGGAATATTTCAAATTACTATTCACTATCCACCAGATTATCCCTTCAAGCCACCCAAGGTAGACGTAATGTAATTTAAGCAGAATTCTGTTTGATTCCATAGTCCTTTTGTAATGCTGTCCTTAGTTAGCTTCAGTATGGATTTCAAATTTTTGTGTGCTTTGTGTTTTGATATTTTAATTTATTGTTGATGCATACTTTTATCACCCGGATTATCCTTTTCTGCATATTGTAGCTGTTTCAGGCTCAATGATTCGACTCTGCTAGAGTCTTAGCCTATTAGGTGAGATTGAGTCATGAACGATTTTAAAGTTTGAGTGAATCTTTAATTGTATTTAGACATTCGTACTGCATTTCTTTTCTCTTTGGGCTTAAGTTGGTTTAACACACATAAACAGAGAATTGTTGGAATATGCCTGCTGAAGTGATAAATTTTTGTGTTTTTGCATAGTTGTATGAGCATGCATTGCTTTTGGCCTTTACAGTTGAAACAGACTAAAATAGTTCATCATTCATGTATCCAGTATTTCTCTTGTTGGAGATATTTGAGTCATTTTAATGGTTTGGTATGCAAGAAATGAGAGCATCTCCATTTTTAGCTCTTCTCCCTCTTTCAAAGCAAAACGCAACCGAAGGCTTTTCTATTTCTATTTTTCCTATTTGTATCCTAGTTTCTCACACAATTTTCAAACTGATGGTACTTTGTCTTTTTAGACAATGCTTACACTTCTTTCTCTATTTTTTTCCTACCAAATAATAAATAAATTCTAGCCTTTCTCACATACAGAGTAATTCTTTTTCTATGCACTCTTACTTGTTTTCTCTGTTTATCCTCCACACCAAAGGCTTAGTTCTGCATTATACTTAGTTTGCCTGCCATATCTAGGATTAACTCATTCTTTTAAGGGACCCAAACCAACCCGATCATATACTTCTGATCCCATCATCTCTGTTGTAGGTCTGCTTCAAAACCAAAGTCTACCATCCAAACATCAACAGCAATGGCAGCATTTGTCTCGACATCCTCAAAGAGCAATGGAGTCCGGCACTTACCATATCAAAGGTAATTGATTATCACTGTCATATATCATTTCCAAACAAGTTTATTAGTTTAGTCTCCATTTTAAGAATAACAACAATCTGTAATGGCGTGTAATAATGATTTTGGCAGGTGCTGCTCTCAATCTGCTCCCTCCTCACTGATCCAAATCCGGACGATCCGTTAGTGCCTGAGATTGCTGAGATGTACAAGAGGGACCGAGCCAAGTACGAGGCTACTGCTAGAGCTTGGACCCAGAAATATGCCATGGGTTGAGCTTCGGCCGCTTGCTGTCTAAAAGTAGTCCTATGTCATTAATAAGTGTAATTACAAAACATCTTAACATTGGGGTTTTTAACTTTTAATCTTCTATTTTGACTGGTGTTTATCTATTATGGATATCAATGAATGAATGAATGGAAATAGTCTCTTTACTTTCAAATAGGAATGTCTGCCATATATATATATATATATATACCCTCCCCATTCTCCAGGCTCTGTTCCTGTTCCTGTGGGGTTCAATTGGGCTTATTTCTGTTGGATTGTATTGGGCTTATTCTTGTTTTTCAATTCTTATTTAACCAGAGAAGCCAGTAATATCATTATTTTTAAGTATATTTTTAAACAAATGCTCCCTCTGTCTAAATATACTTCCTCCGTCCCTAAATATTCACAACATTTGCTTTTTCAGCAGTCGCGGGAACTTTTGTTTATTTCGTTTTCATTGGTTATTTGATAAAATAAAATATTCTTGACACCTCTTATTTCGAAGAACTTTTCATGTAGTTTTTTTAAATGTAAATTTTATTTTTTATTTTTATACCAATATGTAAATAAAATGAATTGAAAAAACCTGATGTTTTGCCTCGGGAATACAAATGTGGCAAATAATTTGGGACGGAGGGAGTACTATTCTAGCTCCAAAATAATTTTTGAAGCCGTTCAAAAGAGAATGCTTCGACTTTTGGCAATGACAATAAAGAATGATCATGCTTGGCATGGCACTCTTATGCATACGAGACAAATACCACTTCTTATACTCTCTCCGTCTCAAATTAAATTGCATGTTATTATTCATATGGTCAAATTTCATTAACTTTGTATCCTTATTTTTTTACTAATTTGATAAATAACACAGTCATGTCACTTCTCTTTCGTAGAACTTTTGATGTAGTTTTTGATACTCCGTATGTGGATTTTAGTTTTTAGTCGCGATTCAATTTTCAAATAAGTTGTATTGAAAATAATTTTAGTCAAACATCATAAATTAAAATAAGCGATCTAATCTAAACTCCTAATCTACACCCATTCATATTTTCAAAAATGCTAGGGGTAGATTAGAATGTGTACCCAAGTGTATCCCAAAACCCCAAATCATCTCCACCATACAATTAATGTTGACATAATAACAAAAAATGTATGGTTAGAATGTATGGTATACAAATAGGGTATATCATCTGGTGCATTACTCTTATATTTTTACACTCCTTGTTAGAGGTGTACAAATTTCGGATTGTAGGGGTAAACCTGACTAGAATAATCAATTCTAAAATGTATCATATTATGACTAATTTGGGTCTATATCCTTAAGTTTGATACCGATAAAGTATTGTTGAGGAGGGGCAATCTTATACCTCAGAGTACCATTTTATTGGTGTAAAACCGTTACACCAATTTAAATAGAGCAACTATGATGCTCCGATCATAAAATTGGTTATTCCTACCTTTCTTAATCCTCCGATAAACCTTCTTAGCCTGCGCCATCCTCAACCCACCCGTTCGCCACCAATTTCATTGCACCAAATTTTGTTGACTTTCGAATCAAATTTTAGACCCAAATTTGATATAATAAAATTGGCAGAATTGCAGTGCACGTCAGAGACGGGGCGGGTAGGGGGTTTACCGGGAGATTAGGAAGGGTAGAACAATAAATTTTACGATCGGAGCACAATAGATGCTCCAATTGAATTGGTCTAACTTACCCCTCCTCGGTATTGTTTCATTTCGGCCCAAAACGGAAATCTTAGGTTAGACCGATAGAATCTTATTAATAATGACGAGTGATTTTTTTAGATAAGTTCATTTCATTACGTGAGTTTTGAGATTAGTATCATTATGTGTTTTTCTTAATTAATAACTTAGCTAAAAAATGAAAATTGCACTCACATGCAACTCCATTATTATTTCTGTATTTTTTTTCTTCGATTTCTCGATTGGGGATTTGAATAGTCCTAACACGGACTGAATCGGAATAATTTAGTTCAACTAGTTCAGACCAAGGTTAACCAAATCCCGGTCTAATAATTTAGTTAGACCAAGATTCCATTTTTTTCGTTTTTCCCAATTCTGGTTAATTCCCTGAACCAATGTATAACCCTACCTTACTCCTTGTATCACTTATCTTGATTATTTCTTGTATTAAGGTGATGGACAAGAATTCCACCAGAATGATCCGACTCGATGGGCGGATCGTAAGAATAATATTGATTCAAGAACTCGAGAATGTCAAGGAACCAACTCAATCAAAAGCTCAAGATTGTGGTTGTGGCCCAAGAAATATTTCTTATATTCTAACACGCCCCCTCACGTGCACGCGTAGTTTTTTTTAGCCTTGCACGTGAAACCTTAATTTTTTTAAAAACTGAGTGGCGCTGAGTTTCGAACCCGTGACCTCTTAATCGACAAGGCTCCGATACCATGTCAAGGAACCAACTCAACCAAAAGCTCAAGCTTGTGGTTGTGGCCCAAGAAATGTTTCTTATATTCTAACAGAATTACAAAATTTTACGCTAGATTTTACTTGATGATCCTTGTTCCGATCCTCTCTATTTATACATATCCCTTTACATAACTAAGGTAACTATCGATTATGGAAGCTAATTCCCGTGATTTGCGCGATCCTATTTCTCCGGCTCTTTCTCCGCAGCCTAGCTGCGGTCTGTTTCTCAACAGGCGGACTTCCAACGGCTCTTTGGTTCGGGTCAGCTCAGGCCCGAAGCCTTGGGCTGGCCTGATACTAACTTTCAAATACCCGCGGGTCCCAAAACACATCTGGGCACACAGGTTGGACTGCCCGGCAGGTAACAACCCATCATAAGGTTATTCTCTTTTGGGTTGAAACTTTCAGCTTCTTCTAGCTCCTTTCTGTTTTTTCAAATTCTTTCCATTTCTTGCAATTCCTTTCAATTTTTTCTAACGACTTAAAAAAATATTTATATCTTATTGATATAAAATAACATTATATCCAAATTTATAACATATCACTTTAAATACTGAAAATGATGAATTCTTTCTTTTATCCAAAATTAGAATTTTATTACATAATATATTTTTTGGATGATCATTTAACTGAGTGATTTTTACACTCTTTGCCTTGCCAACTGTACAACGTCCACCCACCTCCCACCGTAATCCGTATAAAAATATAGGTAGAGAGTGAGACTGTGACAAGAAACTGAGGGGGTACGTGAGAGGGTGTTGCATTAATACCGTCTCTTTATATCGTCGGTGGGTCGGGTCGTACCGTCTCTTTAATTTATCATCGTACGTACGCTTTTATAGTACTTCCTACCAGAAAAAAAAAACATACGTTACGTCCGTATGTGGTCTCTTTTTTTGTCCCATAACGCTTTGCCTCTCCTTGTCGGCTCCTTAATTACTTCTTTCCTTCTTCTCAAATATTTTCCCAACAAAATTCTCACACAAAAAAATAAAAAACAAATTTGACGATTAAGACATTTATCTAAATAAAACTAGAATTTTAAATTTAAATATTGACACTGTAAACTTTTGCATTTCGGCATTAATTAATTCGGTGGGCCTTATTAATTGAATAGAATTTTTTTACTTTTAGCATAATAATTGCAGGCTGCTGCCATTGTCACATGACTGAGATACTACAAATTGTTGAGACCCAAAGAAGACGAAAAAGTACAGTACGTATTAAACTGTAATGTATGTACCGCCAAAATCTGCCTTGTTCCTTTCTCTAAATAACAATCTTTAATTTTTACCTCTGCCACACTGTTCTTTTATTCATCTTTTACCCTACCTCGCTCACAAGATACTGAGGAGAGTAAATCATAGTATAATCTTAATCTAATCTTTAGAGAAGTCGTTTCGTACATGATGCACACAATTAAAGAACTATAACAAAGAATATAATTCATTGTCCCTGCCAAAATTCGACTCCAGAATATATGGATTTGAAATCGTCTCCTTGGATCAGTTGAGCTACCTATGCGGGCACCTGACCCTCCTTCCAAGTAGTAATTAAACATGATTGTGTATTTATTTTTAATCTTTTTTTATTATTTAAGATTTGCAACATTATGATATTTGTATTATATTGGAGTACTGAAGTCTTTTTATTTTGTTAATTAGAGTTTGTTCTCCTCAACTTTCTTAATATGAGTATTATTATTGTTTGGTCTAACATACATATTCCCTCCGTCCTATAATGATCTTCCCAGAGCACTATTCCAACTTCACGAGAATTTATATTTATTTGTGTTTTTTCATGACCTATATGATAAAATAAAATATTCTTGTCATCACCATTTGTTTTGTTGAACTTTTGGTGTAGTTTTTTAATATGTATGTTTTATTTTTTATTTCTATACCAATATTTAAATAAAATAGATTGAAAAAACTTGGGATTTTTCTTCGTTTTGCGAACCGAGAAGATCATTATAGGACTGAGGGAGTAGTATTTAAGTATTTTTTTTAAATAATAATAATCGAGTATATATAATTACTCCGTAGTTTTTTGTTTTATGAGAACGATTCTTTTTCGGGGAATTTTCTTAACTATCATTAAAATATAATGATTTTCTCTAAATAGCATCATATGTGTTTTTTTTAAATGTAGCATTTTTAGTCATTATTCATAAATCATTATTTAAGTAAATGTTCGTCATCACTAGATATTATTCCTTCTTCTTGACATTATTAAGTGTTATTTAGAAAATAAAATAGTTTAAATTTTATTTTGGAAATGACTTAAATTTTAGTGCTATTTAATGCAAATATTTTTTTTTTGTGTTTGAAGAGGCATGTAGCACTAGTAATCGTGGTGGGGCCAGTATATAGGCCAGGGGTGCATAGATGACACTAAAGTCAAACACTCGGTATGTATTGTTTTTTTTCTTTTGTTTTTATCTTAAACTCTTGTAGTTTTGTGTCTTAAAAATATTATCCCAATTTCTATTTATGGTAATTTTTATTTATTTATATATTTTTTGAATGGTGGGAAGATCAATCTCCAAGATTCGTGCAAAAATCCATCCACGTTAAACCAAGAAAATGTGAACCTTCAAGGTATTGTTTCATTGTGCTTTATTAAGTTGGAAAAAATAAAAACATGTGTTACATTATGAGACAAACTCTTACGTTATTCTCAAGTTCATAATGATTTTATAGACCTTAATGTATGGATATATACTATGTAAAAGGCGTGCGTTTTGTAAAAAGAAAAACTTCGCTTCAACCCAAGAAAATGTAAAAATGTCCATATTTTACATGTGGGCTCAAAAAGCACAGAAACACAACTCACATTGTAATCGAGCCAATACCACTAAAAAAATGTAGTAATGTATTTTTTTAAAAATCTTTTCCAAAAAGTTATTTATCCACTTTTGATTTTTTTGGGTAAGAATTGGTAAATTTTGACCAGAAGCTAAATAAGAGCGATATTAGATATTGATATAAAAATAATTTTATTAGATTTATTCTATAAAATACTTTAAAATATTATTTTATCTAATTAATATCCTATATATTCTTTACTTTAATTTGTATTTAAGTATAAGTCATATATTGAAATGATTGATCATAAAAATTTAAAACTAGATAAATATTTAGAGAAAGTAGAGGTTTAAATTGAACAAAGGGTATTTATTCTTCATTTTAAGTTTCAAATTATGACTAATCATTTAGATAACGTTACATGGTTCTGTACACTAGACTTTTACCTACGTTGGCTTCACTTTGACCATGCAGAGAAATTACAACTCACGTGTCAATAGATCTGTCTATACTAGGTGAAACTTAATAGGTAAGTTTAGGCTGTTTAGCTGAAAAGATTTCGGATAAACATTCTTAATAAATTTAAAAAAATACTTATTGAATTTATTTACGTGGAAATATCATATTATTCATATTTTAAATCAGTACTCTTAACCGTATATTATTACATGGTCTTAATTAAATCGACAATAGAAGCAATGAATTGTAAATGTGATTCATAAGTATAAAATGAAGATGCATTGTTGAAACTGATTGAACATTTAAATTGGGAATAAATTAAACTCTAATAAAAAGAGTGAAAGTGCATCTCGTTTCTACACTAAAAAGTGCCAACGAAATAACGAAGTAATGTGTGTCAATGTGAAAAATAAAAATTCAGATTTTGCAATTTGGCCAAAGTGACCTGCTGGTCACTTGGTAATGGGCAAATAGACTAATAGTGAAAGGATGGTGAAAGTTTAGGTATTTTTGTAAAAGTTTTTGAAGTTCAGATACCATATTAGAATTTTCGTGAAAGTTTAGGTATTATTTTTGAAATTTATCCTATGGTGCATCATTCATACTTTTAATATATATAAATCATTCATTCATATCATTAAATAAGGGGAAAAAAAAAACTAAAATAAGACTAAAATATAGTGCATCATTCATACTTTTAATATATATAAATTATTCATACAATTGACTTGCTCCTCATTTAGTTGAAGGAAAGATTTGATTAATAACTCAAATAATGACACTTACAAAAGATTAAGGTAAAATAAATATAAGGTCCCGTTTGGTACACGGAATTCAAACTATGAAATTGGAATTGAGGACTTCAATTCCAATTCTGGTGTTTGGTAGCACAAAAATTATGTGGATTTGAAATTGACAGTGTAAAAAATGAATTGGAATTGGTGAATTCAATTCTATGGAATTGAATCTCATGGAATTTCAATTTCAATTCAATTCCAAATCAATCAATTCCGTATGCCAAACGGACGCTAATTGTAACGATCAATAATTAAAGACGCAAGGTGTACGTGTTTGAAAATGTCTTTTCTACCAAATTTTAGTGTACAATATAATTAATTATCTTTGGAATCTTAGTTTTCTAGTTTGGTTCTGATATCAAATTGGAACAATGTGTTATGTCTATGTCTAACCCTAATCAGATGGGCCACAACACCCATAAAATGGTTTCCCAAGTTTTAATTTATACATTCATTTTTGAATAAATTCTATGAGTAATTTTCCATATTTAACCATCAATTCTTAAATATTTCATAAATGATCTTCAATTTGAGAAAATTATTTCGTAAATGATTCTTTAGGACAAATATGAGAAAATATTTTTTTCAAAAAATAGTCTATGAAAGACTGATTATGAAATAGTTTTCAGAAATTGAAAACTATTTATAAAATATATAAGAATTGGGGAATAAATATAGAAAATCACCTGTAATTAGAGATCATTTATCAAATTTATTTTTCATTTTTACTTTGATAAATACTCCCTCAATCCCAAATTAATTCTCTTTATTTTTTTAAAATTTTTGGACTGTCTCAAATCAATTCTTCATTTTATTTTTTTGGAGAAGTTTTTTTTATGGCTCACTTTTCAGTCTTTTCTCTGTATTAGTTTCAAACACACAATTTCATTTTCTTTAAACTCCATGTCAAGTGAAACTCAGAGTATTAATTTGAGTTATATTTGTGAATTTTTAATAAGAAAAAAAAGAGAATCAAAATTTTATTAGAGATTTAGAGTATATTAATTAATTAAAATTTGATTGGAGTATCAAGTGTTGATCAAAATGAAATTAAGAATTTTACCTTTTAGTGGAGGGTTTGGTTGAAGATGTGACATTAGTGGGAATTGAAGGAGAAACGACACACACACAAAACACAGCACAAGAAGCTAGTGAAACTATATGTACCCAACGAACCTAAATTGCTGCTTACCAAACACAGCATTAAATGATGTCTCTTTTATGGTACGTCGAAATACCCTAACATATAGATTGAAATAATTACCCAATCAGTAGTTTATTTTTTTCACCGAGTTTAACACCAAAAAAATTTAGTTGTACCTCTCCCTCAAAAGAAAAACTTTTTTTTTACTGCGAGAATTCCTTGACCCCACGATCCTTTGTACCGGTTCGGTTACGGTAGGAGAAGTCAAATTGAGTTGTTTTAATCTTAGTAGAAGCACTATTTTATATTCTTGGCAGAATTTGTAACGAATTAGTTACATATAACACTACCTTGTCGATCAGTCAGATAATGTCGTCAGTGAGTTTTACTGAATGAGTATATGACAAAAGTTTTCAATTAGCTTTTCATCCGACAAAAAAATGTACAATAAAATTATTATAGTCATTTAAAAATGAAGTTGTCTAGTCAAAATCGATGTAGCCGTGTAAGGGATAAAAAAATAATATGTGTCATTGAAACTTAGATTAAGAACCATAGTGTGAATTTAAGAATTAACATTTTTTTTCTTCAAAACAAAATTTTCTACTGAAAAGCAATTTTTTCTCCCAACCACTCCAACACATTTAAATTAAAAGAATGTCAAAAACTTTGTGGCCACGTTACATAACTGTGACTTTCTAATCTTAAACTTCAATAATGGCGTTGGTATTTTATATTATTACGAAGGTATGTGTGAGCAGATATATCCAAATAAACAAATTTTAAAATGAATCACATTATATTAAATTTTCAGGATACAGAGTAACAATTTTTTTCCCACAATTTAGAACTACCCCGGAGTATAATTTTAGTGAGTAGGAAGGACTTGAGTGCAATTTTCTGATGCAGAGCAAAACTGTCGCCACGTAGCACCGGAGCCGTAGAATTTGAGCAAACGAGGAAATAAAGAGACGCAGGAAACTTCAGGGAAAAAAATCGAAAACAAAAAGTTTTTTATTTTCCATTAAAGAAAAATCTTATTTATGCGGAGTAATCACAAAAATACTCCAAGCTTTAAGATTGGGATCTTTCTTTCTTCTCCGCTGAACCCAGATTTTTTTCGGCAGAGAAATGAGCAAATACTCAACAAAGATTTCATCTTTCATTAATTGCTAAAAGTTAATGTCAATCTAGTAATTCAAGAAGATCATCGGATTACTCACCATTCTTGCGATTTAGCTCACCTTTTTTTAGAAGTTTTCGGTAAGCTCGTCTTATAATAATGATATAGATATATAGAAGGACGTGTTGTTTAAAACTCGATCTTCTTCATTTGGTTTTCAATTTTAGTTTTTTTTTTGGTATGGGGTCGAAGTGAGATCTGCAGATAAAAAAATTGATTAAGTTTTGCAGTCGGTTGAGTTTTAATGTGATGAGTCATGAGTGCTTGGGTTTTGGCATTATTTGTTTCTTAGTAAATTAAAAAAAACCCAAAGAAACAGATTCATTCATAGCTGAGTAAAGACTATTTTGGATTAATTATGGCTCTGGCATAGCAGAGTTGTCAAGTTCTGGAAATGGCACATGAATGGTTTGTCCTTTTTGTTCATATTAGCTTTGATAAATGTACTATGGGAGGGAGAAATCCAAATCTTCATCATTGTCATGTTTTTTTACACATGAGGGACTAAATTATATGGTTCAAAATATATGTTTTCTTTTTGCATTTTTGTTATGATTCTTTTCGGGTTCCTCTCCAAAACTTGCCTCTATAGTTCTTGGAGTGAAGGTCAGGTTTCCCCCGAGACCCTACTCTTGAGTGTGATATACTTCTTTGGTTTTTTATTCTGAACTGTTTTTTTTGCTGTCATGGTTTTAATGAAATTAGGGGAATATGCGAATTTGACAGGTTTTATGAAGTGGTAGTTTTCCCAGCTCTGGACATTAAAGCCCTCTCATTTTCCATTTGTGTTTCCTCTTCTAATGGATAAAATGTTCGGTAAGGGCTCTTGATTTGAGTTCATTTTGTATGGCCAAATTATTACTCATAAAGGGATTCTCATTTCGTGTGTGTTTGTGGTAGAGGGACTAGAGTTTTATGACGATGCAAGAGACAGAAGATCAGATGTTGATAATTCAGAAGATGAGAGGCGACGTTCTGGGATTGGAGCTTTGAAGAAGAAGGCAATAAATGCTTCCAGCAAGTTCACTCGTTCGCTCAAGAAGAGAGGGAAACGCAAAATAGATTACAGGGTTCCTTCACTTTCTATAGAGGATGTTCGCGATATAAAAGAAGAGAGTGCTGTCTATGAACTGCGCCAAAATCTTTTTGAGCGCAATTTACTGCCAGCCAAACATGATGACTACCACACACTATTGAGGTCTGTTTGTGGGAGTAGTTTGATTTCAGGTTATGTTACAAAATGCCTTATGCTTATTTTAATGTGTGGTTATTGTGACATTTTTTCTGCAGATTCTTGAAAGCCAGAGACTTTAGCATTGACAAAACCATTCACATGTGGGAAGAAATGCTTAAATGGAGGAAGGAATATGGAACCGACACGATATTGGAGGTGATACTTATGCTTATTCATACACACAAAACATATGTATGTATGTACGTGCACAATAAATTAACTGCTCACACTATTTTTTTTACTGGAAAGGACTTTGACTTCAATGAGCGGCAAGAAGTGTTGCAATACTACCCTCAAGGGTATCATGGTGTGGATAGGGAGGGCAGACCTGTATATATCGAAAGACTTGGACAAGCTCACCCAAGCAAACTAATGCGGATAACAACAATAGAACGCTACTTGAAGTATCACGTCCAAGAGTTTGAGAGAACAATACTTGAAAAGTTCCCAGCATGTTCTGTTTCAGCAATGAGAAGGATCTGCTCAACAACTTCTATATTGGACGTGCAAGGCCTGGTATGTTAAGTTTTCCACTTGGTTGACATAAAGAATGTGGTGCAGACAAACATGAAATTTATGTTTCATGTAGATGTCTCTGTGCTCTTACTTGGCCTGTGCTATTGTGTTTACTATTGAGGGTCTCGTGGAAACAGCCTCTCTACTACCGAGTAGGGGTAAGGTCTGCGCACACACTCTTCCCATTCTTCCCAAGCCCTACTGTTGTGGGATTTTTACTGAGTTTTTTTCTTCTTGCGGAGAACTCGTAAAGACTACTCTTTTTTTTGTTATGTATTGAAAGGGCACATTCTGAATGCAGGGGGTGAAGAACTTCACGGCGACAGCTGCCAGTCTTTTGGCAGCTGTGACGAAAATTGACAACAATTATTATCCTGAGGTATTATTTTGCTGCTACTTATTGAAAATCTTAAAAGTGCTTTTTTCTTGCAAAAATTAGCCTGCAGAAGTTGCTCGAGTGATTTTCCAATATTTATTTTAATGCATACTGCAGACCCTGCACCAAATGTTTGTTGTTAACGCTGGAACTGGCTTCAAAAAGATGCTTTGGCCTGCTGCACAGAAGTTTCTGGATGCAAAGACCATTGGTAAAATCCAGGTAGATGCTCAATTTAACATTGCCTTATTTTCACTTTTTTCCTTGTAAAAAAAACATTTACTATATTGTTTTGAATCATGATTTTGCAGGTTTTGGAACCGAAGTCTTTGGGCAAACTGCTTGAAGTAATTGACCCAAGGTTGGTTCACTTTCTTCATGTTTTGTATTTCTTTCTTCCTTCACAAACAAGAGGGTCATCTCATATCTTGACTTCCTTGGTTTTTCTTCAGTCAATTGCCGGACTTCTTGGGCGGGTCTTGTACTTGTCACACTGAGGGTGGCTGTCTAAAGTCTAACAAGGGTCCTTGGAGTGATCCCGATATAATGAAGGTGCCTATAATATAATACACTCCGTATTATTAAATCTGTCTATAATATTACACAAAGTATTCGTATGATTGTGAGTTTGATGGAATATTTCCCCTACTTCAAGCTCGTGAATAATGCGGAAGCAACATTGGTGAGACAGATTACTAGGGTATGCAGCAACCAACAGAAAATTGATTCCTATGTTCATGTCTGCCCACTTAAGGTAAATAAACAGTTGGAACATATACTTTCAAGGTTGAGAGATTTTTTTAGTTCTTTCAATTTGACTGGACTTTATTTGTTTAGGGAAGGATGGATGATAATATATCAAGAAACGAATCCATATCTGAGATTATTGACAATCCACGTTCTCTGGGTGAACAAAGTAGCAGCACGCATGCAAGGTTCGCCCCTCTTCTTGAAGAAGTGAGTGCTTAAATCGCATGTTTCAAAATTATCAAGAGAATAGGCTCGCGGTACTGATTCTTCACATTATTATGCTAAAGTGCTGACAAAACTCTGGTTAGTGTAGGCAAGGCCATCAAATTCGAGTCTTTATTATAGTTACGATGAACCGAGTCAAAGTGATAGAGAAGTTGGCAGTGGACAAGGACTCCATTTTCCCGAAGCTAACTCATCTCAAAGGAATGATTTGGATTCGTTCGCCAATGGAGCACCAAATTCTCAAGGTATGTGTTTATACTGTTGTGCAATTTCAACAACAAACCCAGTAAAATGATGACCATTTTCTCATATGGACACTGATAGAACTGTAAATATAGGAGCCGTTTTGATTCACGGGTCGGATTCCATCCAAGAAAAGCTTGTGAGCAGATGTCTCGGGTACCTGACACGACCGGCGATATCTTTTGCGCTCAAACTGTTTTCGGTCATCCTAACTCTTCCTTTTGAGGCCTGGAAGAGACAGCGCACGGACATTTACCCTTCCGGTTCATTGGAAGAGAAGCATGACAGCAGCAGCAGCAGTAATAGTAGCAGTAGTAGTAGTAACACAGCTGCTAATGAAGAGGAAGAAGAAGAAGAAGATCATCTCCATCCGTGCATTCAACGCCTTGAAAGGCTGGAACAGTTAATCGAAGAGCTACACAAGAAGCCTGCTGAGATGCCATTGGAGAAGGAGCACATGCTCAAGCAATCCTTGGACAGGATCAAGTCTGTGGAATTTGATCTTGAAAAAACTAAGAGGGTAATAAGCAACCCTCAGTCTACTACACTAGTTTATCATGGTCATGGTTTGTTTTATTATATTGGGATTTCAATAATTATTTTAATTTATTTTAATATATATTCTCCCAGGTGCTGCACACGACGTCGATGAAGCAGGTCGAAATCACAGAGCTGCTGGAGAAGATGCGAGAATCCAGAATTCAAGTATGTGTAAACTCTAAATAAATCCATACTCCCTAGTCGGAGTAAATTTTTTTTGTTGGCTAGGTTCTTTTGACACCAAGAGCATGTGCCATATTACGACACCGGTCCATTTGTGGCCATAACCCCCAAGTTTTTTCTACCCCACACAAAACTTTCCCCTCCCAAACTCGCCCCCTCCATATTGTCACCCATGTGTGGGGTAGGGGTGCAGGGGGCCGGCTAGGAGGAAGGAAGGAGGTTTAGGGGATATAAATCATTTCGGGGTCAAACAGAGCCCTATTGGGCTCTCAAGTGGACCTGGTGTCATATTATGACATCAGAGCTAATTGTCAATGGCAGAGGCAAGACTACACATTCACAGAGGGCACCTTTGCCAAAATCTTTTTTGGGGTACCTTTGTTGGAACCTCCTCGGGAAGCACGTGGTCACGTGGACTACCGTCTCCCTTGCCTCTGCCACTGTGTCAAAAGAACCTTTCTGTTAATCTTTTTGGTCATTTGTTATTAGTATTAGACTAAGGTGACACTGATTTGTCTTCTTCTTGTCGTCGGTTGCAGCGGAAGAGGTTCTTTTGTTGATTTTAACCGGAGTTTGACAAGGGTTGGTTAAAGATGTTGTCCAGAAGAGTTTTCACTGCGGGTAAAGGAATAATTTTTTACTGCTAACCATAGAAGAGTAAGAAGAACGCTGTTTCACCTGTTTGGCTCTCATATCATATGCACATTTTAACTTTAGTTCACAAATGTAGCCCCCCACATAGCTTTTTTTTTTCTTTCTCTTTCGAAATGTAGCCAGAATGAGTTCAGGGTTAAAGTAAAAGACAGCCAAAGTATATTTGTTTCTACTATGATTGGCACATATCTGTTTATAATGAACTGAGTTCCCAATGGATATCCGAATCACCTCATCTGATTAGATGGACAAAAACTTACCAATATACTTATACTACGTTCATGTAGTAAATTAAAGGTTCTTCAATTACACCAAGTATTTTTTTCACAGTAATTGATTGAAGTTATTTTAAATTCGATAAATTTTAACATTGATGTAGAAATACTAAGTATATACAATTAAAAACAAAACTCGTATATAAAAATATCTACATTGAAGTATAAAATAAACGATGATATGATTATATCATGTATTGCTTTCTCAAATCATTGCAAATAAGTAAAGAAAGAAATACAAGAGTATAATTGATCTTGTGATTTTTTAGAATAACAAGACATTATATAGACGTAGTATATTTTTTTGACAAAGAGAGAAGTGTCATATTGATCATATTAGAAGTTGGAACTTAAAATCACTATAAAAGCACAAATGAGGAAAGATAAAAAAAATACCAATAAATAATACTAAAATATGAAATTTATTGGAGGAGAATAACATATATGCCGGTTAAAAATGAGAAACTTAACCAAAATAAAAAGTTTAACTCAAACCAAAGCTTTATGGGAGATGTTCATAAATAAATACATGGTGATTTGGTTCAAAACTGATAATATCATAACGCATTCTTCCAAAAGAACTAATATGAAAATAAACTTCTCCTTTTACTTGAGTGGTAGCAAGCCCACTCTCCAGAATTTATGGGGGAAGCTACAAAGCTCACCCAGTTTCCCTCCTCTTAAAATGTTATTGTATTCAGTTTTTATTTACTTATTAGTTCTAAGAAAACAATGCACCCATGTATAATATAACCATGTTATCGCTCGTTTTATAAGATTTTTAAATGTACAGATTTTATTTTTGAAATTTTTATATCTATGATCAGATAAAATAAATTGAAAATAACTTAAGTTTTAATGTAAATAAGGGAAGAACTGGAATATTTGTATTACATATTTCAACTTCTCACCCAAAATTAGTCAAAAAGAAGCACTGTTTTTCATATTAATTTTGTCATCTGTTACGCGTTTATTCCCATCCGATCCAACAGATATACAGAAAATCATCACCAATAAAACTGATTAGCTAAAACCATTAAAATTAGATCCGAAGGAAAGTGTGTTTTTCTTGTTCGCCCAATGGCATCCAAACAGAGAAAAATTGGACGGATGATGATGCCGATTAGTTGTTGTATCCCTTTGCTTCTTCTTCTTCTTCTTCTTTCATTTCTGGTAATCCCTTCTGGATCTCAAAACACATCAGGTATGAAGATAATTAAGTAAGAGATGGGATGGTGTTTTTCTTGATTTCATGATGTTTGTGAAAGCTAGGAGTCTTAATCAGGTCAAAGATTTGATTTTGATGCAGGAGATGATGAAGATGAAGATGGGGTTCTTGATTCAATGGGGAAAAGGCGACTCCTTCAATCCAAGAAAAGTAGGCTTTCTTTCATCATCATCATCTTCTTCTTCTACCCCATTAATATGCAGAGTAAAAACAGAGTGATTGATTGATTCCGGTGCAGATTGCCCGGTGGACATGGAGATTCAGAACTACACGGCGATCACAGGGCAGTGCAAAGGCCCGAACTACTCGGTCCAGCAATGCTGCGGTGCTTTTCTGACCGTCGCGTGTCCCTTGTCGGAATATCTTAACGACCTCACCACCGACTGCGCCTCCAACATGTTCTCCTACATCAACCTCCTCGGCAACTACCCGCCGGGACTCATCTCCAACCTCTGCAAAGGAGACAGGGTTGGCCTCCCCTGCCCCGCCGGAAATGGCGGTGCAGCTCCCGCCCCGCCGCCCGCGTCGGCCGACGACCACGGCGGCGCAGCCACCTCTCCGCCTGCTCTTTGCCTGGTGCCGTTTCTGCTCTTGTGGATGCTGTTTTTTTCATTCTAGATTTTACTGTGCTTTAATTTGGTGTAGAGTTAATTAATGAACTTCTCTCTATCTTCTGCCAGGAATGTGTGTTTAAGGGACTCTTTGGGAATAGTGTTAGAGATTAACGTTAGCGTTTTGGATACTCCATCCGTTCCAAATTATTTGTCACATTTCTATTACCGAGGCAAAATATCAAGTTTTTTCAATTCATTTTATTTACATATTGGTAAAGAAATAAAAAATAAAAATTATATATAAAAAAACTACATGAAAAATTCTTCGAAATAAGATGTGTCAAGAATATTTTATTTTATCAAATAACCAATGAAAATGTAAAAACAAACAAAAGTTCCCGCGACTGTTGAAAAAACAAATGTGACAAATAATTTGGGACGGAGGGAGTAAAATTTTAACGATGCAGATTACTTTGAGAACGCTAACGCTAAACGTTGTCCGTAGATAATCTTTTCAAAACGCTAATTGTTAACCCTATTCTCAAACAAGCCATAAAACTTTAAAGAAAGATAAACTGTTTTGTACTTCTTAAATTCATATTACTCTATCAATCTTAAAACATGAAATTATTAAATGAATTGATTCTTGTAAATAAAATAAATCCAATTGTGAATCCGTAAAAATATGTAAACAATTCTACATGTTACATGTGATCACGATAACATCACTCTTTTTAGCAAATGCCTTTTGAGGCAATCTTTTACTGCTTCTTCTATTCCATGTTAAATATCTAGTTTAATTTTAGATTATTTAAAAGTGAATTAATATCGACATAATATATGTCTACAACCATTTTATTTGAACTGAACATAACTGTCCATATTCGAAAAAAATTAGAGGACGGATTAACACTAACAAGTATCAATCAATCTATTACTCCGGATTTGGTTGCTCCCAATACAAAAATGTGACCCATAAGACAAATTTTTAAGTAGTTCTAGGATTCGTGTTCATTTTATGAATCTTAGTATATTAATACAATAAAAGAATTAGATTTTTTGTTAAAAAAAGATCGACTTATCATTCCATTAAAAAAGTGAGAAGGTTTACATTTTATGTTGAAAAATTGAAATAACATAGTTAAAAACTCATTAAAATACTACATCTGCTATTAATTAATATGAATAAGAAGCTGACTAATAATCAAATATCACCATGACCAATACTAACATACTACTATTATTATTGTTTAACATCTCTCCTCATGCTGAACTCTTGCTGAAGCAAAAGAAAGCTTGGACACTAGCTCGAAACTGAAAACTTTGAGAAGAGAACGTGTTAAATATGTTAAGTATATTTATTATATATGTTAAGTATATTTCTTGTATCAATTATAGTATATTCCTTATTTGTATAGGATCCATATTTATTATTGTTTCCTTATTGTAACCCCTTCCTACTTGTATATAAAGGGAGGTGGATTCATTGTATTAATCATAGAAAATAATAATTCTTCATGGTATCAGAGCCATTCCTAGGCTAACCCCGAAACCTTCCTCTTCCCCTCTCCCGCTCGGCGTTGATCTCCCTGCCGCCACATCTCTCTCCTTCTCACGGCAGCCCTTCTCTGTTGTCACCCCCTCTCTAAAACCTACCCCCCACAAATATTTTCCATGGCTACGGAAAAACCAAACTCTCCCCCACCCACCCCTCATCTTGCGTTTACAACGATCTCTAACGTCAAACTCCATGTTCCCATTACCCTCAGCTTCTCGGAGCCCAATTACAAAAAATAGAGCCGTCTTTTTCTTCTTTTGGTTCGCCGTTTCAACCTTGAAGACTTTCTCACCGGTAAGAAAACCTCAACCGGAAAAGATGACGTTGAATGGATCCAACTAGACGCTCTCATCCAAGGATGGATTCTCTCTACCGTCAATGATGAAGTGTCTGATCTCATCATCTCCTCCACTACATCCGCTGCAGATCTCTGGAATTCCATTCACAACTTATTTCATGATAACAAAGCGGCGAGAGCCATGCAATTGGAGCAACAATTCTTCACCACCGTCAAAGGGACATCCACCATTGCCTCGTACTGTCAAACACTTCGAAACATTGCCGATTGGCTTGACGATGTTGACGCCCCGGTCACTGAAAATCAACTTGTGTTGCAAACCCTACGTGGCCTCCCGGAGGATCTCAGCAATCAAGCCTCGTTTCTGCAATTTCAGAAACCCCCGCTAACCTTCATGGAGACCCGGTCGGCTCTCCTTCTTCTCGAGGGACAGCGGCGACCTCACGCTGCCGCCGGTGAGCAAGGCACGGCGCTGGCAGCACACGGCGGAGGAGGCCCTCGCGGCCCGGGCTACGGCGGTCAAGGTGGACAGCACTTCGGACACAGCAGCGGCGGTAATGGACCGCCCCAAGGGTACGGCGGACGAGGGCAGGCGCATGGCGGACGTGGTGGACGGCTGACTCGCGGTCGTGGTCGCGGACGGAACGCAGGAGGACACTCTCGGCAAAGCCCTGGACACTTTAACCCGTGGCAGATCCCTCACCCAACTCAACAGTGGGCTGGGCTCTTGGGCCCGCGCCCCAACCCACCCCAAACCTTGGCCCAAGCCCATTACACTCAACCCACACATTCCCTCTACCCAAACCCGTTAGCCCACACCCCTCTCAACCCACAAAACCCCTTC
>OOIL02004480.1:370924-466772 GCA_900332095.2 Cuscuta campestris | reverse complement strand
AAAAAAAAAAAAAAAAAAAAACAAACCCACTTAACACAAAGAAAATATTTACATATACCGAGTATTACAAACATTCGGTAATATTTTGTGTCTGGAAATGTCAGCAGAGTTGTTCTTAAAAGATTTTTTTCTTCAGTAGTCCTAAAATCTACACGTGAAATATAGTCCTTACCAAGTAGATTACGGAGTTTTTTTTTTTTGAAAAAAACTCAATCTTTTGTATATTAACGCAATAAGATCCATAAAATAGGCATGAGCTAACAAATGGACTTTTTTTTGCAAAAAAACCCAATCTTTTGTGATATTAACGCAATAAGATCCATGAAATGGGCATGGACCTTAAGACGACATGAAATTTCCTTTTGAGTTAATTGATTTAAAAATTAAGTTCATTTTTCCCAACTCAGTTAATTTAGCCGCGTAATTTGAGTAATTTAGTTTTTCAGGTTGCCCAGTGAACTTTGAGATACAAAACTACACAATAATAACGAGCCAATGCAAGGGGCCGGAGTACGCGCCAAAGCAATGCTGCAATGCTCTTTTGCAATTCGCCTGTCCGTACGCCGCCGATATTAACGACGTCGCCACCGATTGCGCCGACGCTATGTTCAGCTACATCAACCTCTACGGGAAGTACCCGCCGGGACTGTTCGCCAACGAGTGCAGGGGAGATAAGCTCGGCCTCCGGTGCAACGAAACTGCTCCGGCAACGGCGGCGGAGGCTTCAGATCACGGCGGCTGCCGCAGTCCTCTCTTGCTTGCACTTGTTGCTTTTCTAATACCAGTCATGTTGTGACAACCAAAATGCTTTTCTGTTTTGATCTTTTTGATCAAGTGACACACAACTTTGATAAAATATTATGAGAAGTTTATTTAAGTTTATCTTAGTATATAGTTTTTTAATATATCAAATTTTATTGGAGTATCATTTATGAAAAAAAGTGCACTGTTTATCATTTGTTTATTTAGATTATACTTAATATATGGTCAAAGATTATCACTATTTGACAAAAAAAATCAAAATACTACCTGCTTTTAAGACTGGTCAAGAGAATATATAAAACGAAATTACGTGTATCACTATCAATGATGCTTTGAATACTTCTTTCCATGTTTAGTCTTACTTTTCTTCAATTATAGAGGATTAAAAAACCTTTTAGCCGATTGTGGCGAAGTTTTTCAATTTTCATCTCGTGAATCACTCTGCCAATGAGGCAACACATGTCATGAAACGTGCATCTTATTTTTCTCAAGGGGTGAATGGCCCCCAAGAAGTATTGCCTAGTTTATATAATCCATTTATTAGGTTTCAAAAAACAAAATTAATTTTGGGTTTATTACCCAAAAAAGGGGCAATCTATTTTAACACATACCAAAATTTGACAATATGTGTCTCACAAAATGTATAAATAATACTTGTGTGTGGCATCAATAATGACTATGTGTCCATATCTGTGAAATATATAATATAAAACGTAGTGTGAATGTAACACAAGCTAACAAAACCTAATTAACATTTGAAAGTGGTTATAAATTAGTCTCTTATTATATACTCTCTTCCTCAATATTTTTTACTCAGTTCATCTTTCACAAAATTTATGAACAAATATTAACAAGTGAAAGATGAATAATTCAAATTTATTTGGATAAAAGAGATCTTATAAATTTTATTACATATTAGAAGTAACTATTGTCGTTGGTTATTTTTGTACTCTAAAATTTTCCGTTTTCATGTATTAAATTATGACGTGCCTTCGTGTTTCTTATTTGCAACATTAATTTTAGAAGCTTCAAAGTACTTGCAACAGTTCTATTCTAGTTTGTTGTAAACACATTTATTTTTTATGCTTATCTTCATTCTTATTGTAGAACGAATGACGTATACTACTACAAATATTTAGACCAACATCGACTTAAAGCGAGTTGAGTATCAATTTTAAAATAACGCGTCTTCTAAATTTTTGATATGAAATACAAATAAAAGCCACTAACATATATATTATCTATTATAATCAGAAGATAATCTTTTTTCTTTTATTGAAAATAATTTAAATCTAGGATTTGAAAAGTGATAGAGATCTCATTAGATGAGAGACATGTGTTCCCCTATTTGTGTTAAGCTTGATCGGTGACACTAGTTTCTTTCGATACGAGATTTACACTTCTAAATTTTTAAACTTAATTATTTTCAATCAGAGAATCATAAATATGTACTATGATATTTGGGTACATTTTCATTTCCATATAAGAAATATAAGATGTAAAAATCAAAATTGAGTTCTAACATAGGCTAATTAATAACTCAGAATCGATAGGGTACAATAAAAAATAATAGTATGTCATAAACGGCGGCTTAATGACGTGCCTTTTGAATTGATTCACGATGTCCAAAAGTCCAAAATAAACAAGGCGAACATATACACATCGTATATTCTTTGAATAAATAAATGCTCTGTATTACACACAGTTATTTATTTGATTTTAAGTTTAAAATAATAAACTAAATATTTAAAACCAAATATTGTCCACCTCCTTCCCTAGCTCTTCTTCCAAATTTATTGAAACAAATTAGGACTTTATTTCAATCTCCTCCAACTAAACTCAACCTAATTGTTGATTAGACATAGATAATGCCATGTGGACCATCTGGCGGGGTATGGAAGAAGGATTTGTATAATGTTAATAATGGTCTTAATCTTCGTTTGAAAAAAGGAGCCAGGACAGTGGGTAAATACAATTTGGGAGGATAATAATGTCCGTAACCGACCTGTATTTCTAAGCCAAATCTGTCACTTTCAATCCCCATTTTCTCAACAGGGACGACTCGTCTCTATGGATAAACCCAACCCCCACTCCGATGCTTGTTGAGATCTGCGGCCCAGAAACCGCAATTCCTCCATCGCGCGACCCTAATTTTATTGTTCCGATCGTCTATCGGGTTGCCCAGTTCCGTGAATTTCGTGATCTCGGTTCTTGATCGGCGGAGCTGGACAATTTTGCAATCGCGATTCTTCTCGAAGGTCAGATGTGCATGAATTCTGTTGTGTGTGATTCGGGCATGATTGTTTTGATCTATGCGATGTTAATTTAAGATTGATTTGAGAGATCTTCTTGTAAAGCTGGGTTTTTTTTTTGAAGATTAATTCTCGGTGCATCGTTATTCCGCCCGATTTCTTGATTGTGAGGGTTTTGGTTTTATGAATTTGATCAAGAAGTGCGAATTCACAAGTTTTTTTTTCCCGTGCGTTATTTACCAACTACCAAGTAGTAATTGTTTAATTGGAGACCAAGATTTTTTGGGCATCTCTTTAGGATTGAATTGGCTGTTATGGTTGGGTGATTGAAGAGGGAGAGCAGATACCTATTGATGGCGGAATAGAATATGAAGACCAATACTTTCTATTTTTAAATTCGCTTCTTCAATGGCGTGTAGTAGGCTTCATGTTGTTTTTTCCTACATGGATTAAACCCACATGTTTCTCTAATTTCGACTGTGATGCATAAGCAATTCACTAACTAATTTGTTTTAGTGTTAGAGAAGTGGGTTCACAGCATATCATGTCTAATCAAGGGGATGATGCTGATTACATGGCCGATGAGTATGAAATGGACGACGTGGATGATATGGAATATGAGTTTCATGGCAGAGAAGTGGCGGGTTCAGACTCAGATGTGGATGAATATGACTACATGGTCTGCACACTTGCATGTGAAATTTAAGTGATTAACTGATAATGTTATTTTCCACCATTTTTTGTGTGGCTTATGTTTTACCATAAGTTCATTCTCTCTTTGGTTCCAACATAGAACAATAAAATGCAAGACACGTCTGCTGCTGAGGCCAGGAGAGGGAAAGACATACAAGGGATTCCTTGGGATAGACTTAGCATAACCAGGGAGAAATATAGAAAGACTAGACTTGAGCAGTACAAGAACTATGAGAATATTCCTCAATCTGGTGATATATCAGAGAAAGTATACCTATATCTGTCTTTTGGCATTCTTTTTGTTGCTATTTGGTTTGTTTTTGTCACTGGGTCATGATACTGTATCAATTTTTTTGGACAGGAATGTAAATCCACAGAAAAGGGGAATTGTTATTATGAGTTTAGGCGTAATTCAAGATCTGTAAAGTCGACAATTTTACACTTCCAGGTAACAGTTTCTTAATTTAGTTTCTTAAGCAATATGTTCCATTTCTCTATGCCCATACTACCTTTTTTGCATTCATTGGTTGTTTGCAATGATTAATCATTCTTTACTTTATTTTTTATATAATATTCATATCATTTTTCTTATCCATAACAAAATGTATTTTAGACTTTTAGTGTTATTTGGTGGGAATGATATTTAACACTAGCTGCTGGGTTAATTTCATTTTTTAGAAAAATTTATGACATGGTAAGTACTACGTACTAATTTGTAAACATGTAACAGTTTGCATACAATCTTTGAAGTCATGGAGCTATCTCTTGAATACCCACCCGGGGTAACATGAATGATATACTCTGTATTTAAGATGAATACTTATATTGGAGATAAAAGATTGATTGATATTTAAATTTTTTGTGATGTCTTTGTCCTGTATATGCTGCACCAGATTATGTGATGTTTTCCATTTAAAACTGATTCTTGTTTTTTGTGTTGTGACATAGTTGAGGAATTTAGTATGGGCAACTTCAAAACATGATGTCTATCTGATGTCACATTTCTCCATTATTCATTGGTCTTCTTTGAGTTGCACCAAGAGTGAAGTTCTCAATGTCTCGGGACATGTAGCACCATCGGAGGCAAGTATTTTGGATGCTTTCTTCTTGCACTTTTCAAGGATACATGCGTGCATTATCTTCACTCATAATTTTAAATTTTGATCCACATGATTATCTGCTTTATCAATGCAGAAACATCCCGGAAGCTTATTGGAAGGCTTCACGCAGACTCAAGTCAGCACTTTAGCTGTGAAGGATAATCTTCTTGTTGCTGGTGGGTTTCAAGGAGAGCTTATTTGCAAGGTATGTGCTCTTCGTGTTGTACACGTGGAATGATTTTAGACTAAGCTATTCTCAATTCAGTTCTGAGTATATGACATCTGTCCCCATTTTCCAAATTGAATTAGTTTCTCACATACCTTTTTTGTTCGTCTTAAAATTATCTTATACGAAGTAATCTTATTTTTAGGAAATAACATTGTGCTTCATGTGTTTTCTCCTCTTTCTCATTAACATCAACCACATAGTTTTACTTCTTAAATAAGCATGCCAAAAGCAAAATAGAATTAATTTACGGTAGCATTTAAGCAAATTATTAAAAGAAAGATGAAGATGTAGATCCTGTTTGGTAAGGCCTAAATTGTCCCAATTAGTTGAAACTTCTGAGTTGGTGGCTATATATGCTGACTTATCTAAAAAAAGTGTTATCTTATTTAAATTAAAGAATATTGTGGATTATTTAAAGATGAAGTGTTATCATTTTCTTCCTTTCCAGCACAAAAAAAGCTTCGGCAAGACCTTTTTTCATTAAGATAGATTCCATCAGTCTGGTGTAATAAAAATGTTTTTGATTTATGTTTAAAACACCATAGAATAATTTAGTTTTCTGTTAAAAACAATTTAAAAGTCTTTTTGACTAGCAGAAAAACTTACCACATAGGCACACCGCTTGAGGAATGGTACTGTGTCATCTAAAATGGAACTGTGTGGAGCGTTGAATAAAGTTAGTGATTCCATCACTTGCATCCATTGCATGTGATTTGGTTAGGACTCCTAGGAGTTGTTCTTTATTTAGATTTTTCCTTTTTGAAGATTGTGTTCCTTTTCTACATGGTGAAGTTTGACTTCAGTAGTTCTGGTTGTCTCTGTTCATTCCTACGTCCCGACCTCATCATTGGTGAATGATTTTGCTAACCGTTTTCATGTTTATGATCTATATATAGTATTTAGACAGGCCTGGAATTTGCTTCTGTTCCCGCACAACATATGATGATAATGCCATAACTAATGCTGTTGAGATACACAACTCTCCCAGGTACTTTTTTTTATAAAAAATAATAATTAACCACTTATCTCAACAGGGCTGATTTATATTGGAAAGTCATCAACTTTGAGATAATCCTTTGCCCCAAAGGGACCTGCCCACGACACCCACATATGTGAATCTAATGAACTTTAAAATAATAATCGTATTTGGTTATGTTCAAATGTGGGCAAAGCTTATTGTTTCTTCATTCACCAGTGGTGCAGTTCATTTCATAGCATCAAATAATGATTCCGGAGTACGAGCTTTTGATATGGAGAAGTTTCAACTGTCTAAGCATTTCCGGTTTCCGTGGCCCGTTAACGTAAGCCCATTGCATGTGGACTATATATTTACCCATTATGTTATCTACGATCCAATCTAGATATCTTAGCATGTTTTGGATGCTACATTGCTATCCTTTTTTGGAAACTGGCTATGATAAAATGCATTTACTTTGTGGATGTTATGTATTAATTAACCAAGAGAAATTTCTTCATGCCTTCCCAGCACACAGCTTTGAGCCCAGATGGTAAGCTGCTTGTTATTGTTGGAGATAACCCCAGTGGTCTGCTAGTTGATTCTAGAAGTGGAAAGGTCTGTCCCCCTATCTGCTAGTGGATTTTAATGGTAATGATTGTTTGGGTGTGAAAAATCAAAACAGCATCTGACCTGATAACAACAGGTTGTTGCACCTCTGGAAGGGCACTTGGACTACTCATTTGCATCATCATGGCACCCCGACGGTGTGACATTTGCAACCGGAAACCAGGACAGGACCTGCAGAGTTTGGGACGTGCGCAACTTGTCCAAGTCAGTATGTGCTTTGAAGGGCAACCTGGGAGCCATTCGGTCCATTCGGTACTCATCCGACGGGAGATTCATGGCCATGGCGGAGCCCGCGGACTTTGTTCATGTCTTTGACGTGAAGAGCGGGTACGCAAAGGAGCAGGAGATTGACTTCTTTGGTGAGATATCGGGCATGTCATTCAGCCCGGACACGGAGTCCCTTTTCATTGGGGTTTGGGATCGCACGTACGGAAGCCTCCTAGAGTTTGGACGCCGTCGTAACTACTCCTACTTAGATGCCTTCCTCTAATAGCAATAAAAGAAACAAACACTCAAAACACAAACACAGCCATGACCATTTCTGTGGAGGGTTCGATTCGATTCGCGTCCATTGGTGGCAAATGGGTGTGTGCCCGAACCACATCGGCCTATATAGTACTCCATCATGCACCACAAATAGGAGGGAGACTCTTCAGCTGTAAAATTTCTCATGTTGTGCTATGTG
Source organism: Cuscuta campestris (assembly GCA_900332095.2). NCBI lineage: Eukaryota > Viridiplantae > Streptophyta > Magnoliopsida > Solanales > Convolvulaceae > Cuscuta > Cuscuta campestris. Next base: position 459,466 of record OOIL02004480.1, on the reverse strand, counting down.
GGCTTTTTCTTTCTTCTTTTCTTCTTTTTTTTTCTCTTTGAAATGAAATTGTTGTGACATTTTCCATAAATGTAGAATGGGAGGAATGTATAGAAGGCCAGAAGAAAAGGAAGAGGGCATAAAAAAGTGATGGGTGGGGGGGGGTGGACTTGTCACATTTGTCTGAGACTTTGTTGGCAACTTTGTACTGATGAGTGATGGAGTCTGCATTCATTCACTCCAATTTGCATTAGTGTGTGCATTCATTATATATAACCTCAGTAGTTTTGTTAGAGCATAAAATATTTTAGTTCCAATGTTGTATTTGTTGGAAAAGTTGGTTTCTTGGTGTGGTTTTATGTGCCAAAGGGATTTTCTTGGTGTGGTTTTATAAGGATAAAGTTGGTTTCTTTGGTGTGCTTTGCTTATGGGTCACCAAACTCTTGTTAAGGGGCAAAGTGGAAATGTATACAATTTGTTCTTGAAAACAATTTCAACGATGTGTGCATGAGAGTATAAGGGCAAAGCTGTATTTTCAGCTCTCAGAATTATCTCTTTTTTTATCGCTTTAACTCTCTATTTGAGTATTTATAACATAGAATTATAGAAGTACGGAGTAATATTTAACCAAAGATTAGAAAAATACTACTACTCCATAATATTTAACCAAAGATTATAGAAGTACGGAGTGATATAGAAGACACTACTTCGATTCAGACACTTACAATATTCTGTTCGTAATATGGATAGTTCCTATCTTCTTAACCACTGGTAAATCTCCACCCAGTCCTGACCTCAACTCATCTCCCCACCTATGTCAATTGCACCCTGCAAGTTTAACTGACTTTGTAGTCAAGCTTTTTTTTAAAGTCAAATAAATTTGCGAGGTGCAATTGACATGAGTGAAGGATGTGTTAGAGTCGGGACTGAGCGAGAAGGGGGGGGGGATTTACCGGAGGAAGTTGGGACAGGATATGAACCATCAATTTCACAAATGGAGCACATAGAGTTTCACAAATGGAGCACATAGAGTGGGAGTAGCTTTCGTGGTCACTCAAAACGAGTGACAATTGAACCTAGCCGATATTTAGGATAGCTAGTACTTGTTCTTGCTTTTGCTGAAAATGTACTCTTATTTCTGTCTCATTATAAGTTATCTATTGTTGTTTACAATGTTTGACTGAAGTTATCTGTTGTTGTTTACATATTTAAAAAATATATCAAAAGATCCACAAACAAGATTTGGTATAATTATACTCCGTATTATTTTATCATTTGAGTAACAAAAATGATTTAGATTTGATCTTGTTAACAGAAAACATGCTACTTAAATTAAGACAAAGAGAATAAGTTAACTTTTTGTGGTTTTTAAGGAGAGAAAAAAGTGTGTTTGCTAGTGTATCTTTAATGAAATTAGGTAAAGTATACGGATTGAGATTGGTAAGGTGCAATAAATACAGTGAGGGCAGTGAGAAGATTTTTCTAAGACAAACAAAAATAACATTCGGGAAGATATATGACACACTAATAGAGTAATAATAATAGTTTCATATGACGGTTCATTATATGCGACACGCCGACACCCTCAGATTCGTAGTAGGTTCAGAAGCAAATGTCCATTATATTAGGGCTCAAAATCGGGTTGAGACAGGCACAAGAGTGGCTTTTGGCTCTTGAAATGAAGTATTTATCTCAAATGTCAAAACTACTACACAAAAGTACATGGAGATCATTTGAAAGGACACTATCAAGATAGCATAAACAAGGTTCAAGTTGTCTTATAACATTATATAGTTACAAAAGCTAAGAGAAGAACTTGGATCTTTTAAACTAAGTGGGTACAACAACCTCATTCTCACCATGATGATTTGACAACCGGAACTTGAGCCACCCAACAACGATTGCTAGGAGTACCAGCTGCAAAAAGAAGCAAAAAACGTGTTTAAAAGCACGCTTCTGGAGCCTTAATGTGCCATCGGCAGTATTGATCATATTTTCACAGTAACTCTGCAACTTCTCTTGTTTATCCTTGAGCATTGCAGCTTTTTGTTCAGCATTTCGCAGTTTGTTTGCCATTTCTGCTTGTTCTGAAGCTAGAGCCTTTTGTGCTTCTAAGAGTGTTCTTTGATCAGCTGCTACCGCCTTTGACACCAAGACCTCAACTTCAGCTTCAATCTTCTCTCTGAAGAGGTTCTCGAGTTCTGTTTCCATATGCGTGCGAAACTGCACTGTTGTCCCTTTTTGTAAGCCATCATCCCTATCTGATTGGAACAGTTGGGCTGCGTTGGGGAAATGATTTGGACCGGCTGAAGTGAACTCCAAAGCTTCACTGCCATCTTGAGACGAAAAATCAACCAGAATATCTTCTGTTGCTATTTGTTTTAATTTTTCAACCTCTGCCCAATGATAAAAAGTTTTTGTAATGAGATTCTGCCCAACTAACAGTCAACAAACTAATGGAACTTAAACACCAACTGGAAGATTTGCGATATCACAATTTGGATTTCAATAAGAGTAATAACAAACACATCAGTCATGCTCAAAACCACATAGAAAATTGTAGAAATAAAATTTAGCGGCCATTTTGGGAAATTCTTGGAGTAAGAAGGGAGAATTATAGAATCCGTAACATGTGACCAAATGCGTGCTAGTAAAAAAACATCGCATGTGATACGCTTTCATATTCTACTTACTCCGTAATTAATAAGGATAAACATGTGTTCCAAATCAACTCCAACACCCAAGAATCCATGTGCCCATTATTCAAAATTGTGCTCACAAACAACCAATGACCATAAGAATTAAACGATGCAATTATAAGTAGATACTCTGTATTTAGTTATCATTTTCTTTTGCAAAAGGTATGACTATAAAAGCAAAGCACACAACATTAATATAAGGCAATGAATGCACATTATTTCTCAAGAGATCTAACATGGAAGGAGGACCAACCCTTTTTAAGTGCTTCCTGTGCAGCTTGGAGTTTGAAAATCGATTCAATTGCAGGATCACAACTTGATGACGAATCTTGGTTCTCATTCTTATCATCTTTTTCTTCCCAAGTCGACTCAGCAGATAGACCTTCCTGCAATGTATCTTCAAACTCTCCTCTATTTCCCTCCTCATTGTAAATAGCTGGAAGGTCAACATTTGCTTTTCCACCACAATTCAGATCTTCGGCATCTCTATTTTCTCCTTTTGTCTCATTACTTTTCAAACAATCTTTGCCCTGCATGAACACAAAGTTGGAGCTTCTTGAGTCGGATTCCAAGCTGGAATAAGAGTTTTCCTTCTCAATTTTGAACCTTTCTGCTCTATGCTTCTTACTAGATTCTATCCCGGCCATTCGCTGTCGGCCTTTATTCTGAACTGAAGCACCCGAATTTCTTTGGCTAAAATTCACCATGATTTTCTTATTTGGAGCACTAGCGGCAGTTGAAGACTTACTACTACTATCCTCCTCGCTGTTATCAGAATCCGCACCAGCCACGAATGCATGATCATAGAAATCAACTGGCTTATCATACAAGCCCAGATTACTCACAAATTCATTAGGGGAAGAAACAGTCTCATCACTCCGTTGTGAGGTTCCTCCATACAAATGCACAGATTTTGCAGAACTCCTACTTGAAGCCGGCAGACCACGCTTCATGATCCCCGCACTACCATCTACTATATTGTTCTCTCCCTCATTCCTCACTTCCCCCCTTCTGATCCTCCGCCACTTCTTCAGTCCATACCCTTTTCTCTTAGGCTCAGACGCCGGTTTTTTCACAGCCTCCTCAGTAGCTTCAAATGTCACCCCCTTACTTCCTATTGATTCATCAATCTGCTCATCACTATGATTTCTATTACCTTCGTCTTCGTTATCATCAATACCACCAATCAATTTCTCAGAGTTTGTATTGATGATAACTGTTTCACTCTCCCTCACCGGTTGAGATGCAGAACACTTGCCCTCAACCTCCATGGCTTCCAAAAATGCAAATGATTTAAGCTCGAAACCAACAATGGCGCTCAGATCAAGATCGAAACACTATAACCTCGCAATTCCAGCATCGGATAGCAAACAGATCCGCGAACCTCACCCGAATTGTGCCGAAAATCTTAGCACCGCCGCATTATCGTTTTGTGATCCGATGGAAACTAACGAAAATAACAACAATACGGAATCGAAATTAAGAAACAGCGTACCTTTTGCGCCATAACTGATAAGGCATCGGCGGCGAGAGATTCCGGCGAACAGAAACCCTAAACGCCACCGGGGATGTGGATGAATGGACACGAAATTGCGATTGCGGAGTTATAACCAACAAATTTAAATCAAAATGAAGTGAAATTCGTTTGAAATTTTCGCAATTTTTTTTCTGGAAAATCTCGTTTCCAGATGCGAGAAAGTGCTCCGTACGGGGGCGGTGTGATGATGATGATGGGATGCCGCCCACATGACGTGTCTGGCGACTCAGTGAGTTAACGAGTTGAATAGATCTAAACCCGGTGGGTAATGCCGTACGCTCTTGGGCCGACATCGTGCATGTTCATAGGCCCTTTAACTTAAACAAAACAAATGGAATTATGTATCCACAAAAAAAAAGTACTGTACTTTAATTTGTAAATAGATACATAATATACATATTTTTTTTTCTATTATTTTTTTTTATAATTCATTCTAATATTATACCCAAAAAAGTATTGTCACTCAAAATCTAAATGAATCACTATCTTTTGGAATAAAATTAATTTAAAAAGTGTTTAAATATGTATTCTAAGCATTAGATATATGGACCTTTCTTATTTGTCTACAATTATACTTTGATCAGAAATTAAATATAATTTAAAATAATTAAATATTATAAAAATTGATATTTTAAAACTATATTTTAAAATTAACCTAATTTTATTAAATTGATATTATGACTAAATATACTTTTTATATAATTCACGATCAAGAGTGCCACGATTTGATAAAAAATGTCAAACCGTGACAATCTTTTTGAGACGGAGAAAATATGTTATTATTGACACCTCTTTTGTATCTCTTTTTTTTGTCACTTAATACTAGCTAGGCCGTGACATTACCAAAGAATAATGACAATCGATCTTCAATTATTATGCCCAAACATACCAAACATGTAAATCAAGTGTACATCACCAATATATACAAGCTTACTCGATCTTTTTTTATGGTGTGTTTGGTTGGACGTATTATATATTTTTGTGAAAATTTTGATTTCATTTTCATGTGTTTGGTGACATTAGTGGAAGAAAAATATTTTTTTTACCTAACACTGAATTATATGATTGAAGAATAATTTTTTTTAAAATTCTTTTATTTTAGAAAAAATTTTACCACCAAACAAACACAACCTTAATGGAGCTTACTCGATCTAAATCAACCAAAAAAGGCAAATACATCATAAAGGGAAAATTACATTATTGCGCATAGTAAATTGTGGCTTACTTTGTGAACGAATAATATAAAGGGGAAGTTGATTAAGGTATAGCTAGCTTTTACTATAACGGACAAGAAATTTTGGTTGCACTTGAAAACATGTCAATTAGGGGTGGGCACGGATCGGGACGGTCCGGTTTTAGGTTGTCCCACGTCTTGTCCCGTTATATATAAACGGTCCGGAACGGTTCGGATTACAATCTTATCCCGGTTTGTCCCATAAAATTCGGGATCGGAATAAAACGGGACGGATTCGGGTCGTCCTACTTTGTCCTAATCGCAAATATAAGAAGGGGAAGAGGGTGAAATTTCATTCAAAAAAAAAGAAACATCTAGCCATCCAACAAAAAACAATGAGCGGAACGGGTCCAAATAAATTTCAAGCTCATGAAGTTAATTTAATTAAATAACTAATTAATTAAAGAATGAGTTTATTTGGATTTTGGACTAGAATTAGTATTATATATTAGTAGAGTAGATGAAACGGGACAAACGGGACGGATCGGTATAAATTTAAGCTGTCCTGCTCATGTCCCATTTGATATTGGGACGGAACGGGTTCGGGACCAAAAAAACGTGTCCCAATATATCGGTACAATTACAAAACGGATCCGGGATTTTTCAGAACGGTCCAACGGGAACAGATTTCACGCCCACCCCTAATGTCAATTATCAAAGTGGTCCTTTCAAATTAAGTACGTTGCTCTCACCCCGAATAGGCTCATAGACTTCATTTCAAGAAAATATTTATTTGGAAATTATCAGTTTGTAAATATACTTAATTATAAAGGAATATCTTCAGAACATATTTTAAGTTCAGATGATAAAAAATACCAAAATATCTTACATTTGACTGATATTTAATAGACATTTTTGAAAGAAGACTACTCAGAAAATACATTTGAATTACAAATTAAATGACCACATTAGTAATTATTGTTTATTGAAGACCAATTTGAAAAAACACATTATTAGAAAGAATCGTTTTGAAAATTTACTCTTCTATTTAAATCTTTTAAGTTATATTTTTCTTGCATTTCATATAATCCCTGTTCTTTTTAATTTAGTATTTTAAAAATTAATGTACACAATTAAAAAAACAATCTAACTCACAAACTTTATTACAAAATGAAGTCACACGTAGTCCCTTCTCATATATACCATCAAATTGAATCGGCTGGCCAACCCAAAAAGAATTGGCTCATAGATTCAAACAATAATAATCGAGTAAATAATTATGGAAAACAATTAATTACAAATAATATAATTAGAATTTAGGAATGAAAAGTTTTTCTTAACCAAAATATTATTATTACTCGAATATGTTAACTCATATTATATAAAAGAGAATTTATATTGATTATTACTGATAATACATAACAACAACACTATGCAAAAGAGCATAATTAATCAGGAGTATGTTCCATTAGGATCTGCTCATGTGTTTGTTTTCTCTTTCTTTAGTTTAGTCAGACCTATATATATTTATGTAACATTTTATGCCCCCATGCCATGCACCTTAACTCATGTGATCATGATGAGAATCCAGAAGTAGTGTAGTATGCTGATAAAGAAGAAGAAGAAGAAGATGGTAGAAGGTTCCGGCCGGTAGAATATGGAGGAGGAAACATTAGAGGGGGGGCCCCACCGCGGGCTGCGGTGGCGGCGTTCACTCCAAAAGATTCCAACTGGCGGCGATCATTATTATAGCGAAATACACCTCCGTGGCTCGTTACTGGCACGTCATAGCCCGACGAATGCAGCCAGATTCTTTGGTTGCTATTATTAGTATCTTCATGTGGCTTGTAGAACAACACTTGAGGATCTCTGGCCTGAAAGTATGGCTTCTTCGCGACGAAGCTTGTTTGGGATGGTGGGGGCGGATTTGCCTGCGGGGACACGCTCTCGTCGCAGTCTGTGGGGTCCACCGACACGTCCTTCCCCATCAGCCTGATGACGGGCTTGCACGCGGATGATGGACTTGCTGACTCAGCGCGTCCCGCCGGGACCTTGTTGAGTACCTGATGATGATGATGATGATCAGTGTCAACAGAGAGTTTGTAGAGATGTGAGTTTTTCTCAAGGCGTGTGGGACCCACGGGGATCGGTGGGGTGGTATTAGCAGTGGCAGGCTGGGAAAGCTGTGGCGGGTCTTGACAGCTCATCATCGGCAAAGTGTGAAGATGATGATGACGATGATCAATGCTGTCGTTGGACAGGGTGGATTTGTTGTCTTCAGTGGTGGAATACAGCCATGGGTTTCGGCTCGCTGGCTTGTCCGAGGACCTGGTGAAGTTGGAGAGTGTGGTAGTAGCAGAAACAGGAGAAGTCTCCTCTGAAGAAGACTGATAAAGTCTGCTGCTTGCCAGTGATGAATATGCAGCCTGATGAAGATCTTCTTCTTCTTCTTCTAACCTTTCTCCTGAGCAAGTGCGACCGGGACTCGGTATAAAGGACCCCGGTGGGCCCGGTATAGGAATCGAGTCTACCTCAAGATGACCACAATACCCCCCTTGGAATTCATCAGCACTAGTAGTCTTGCCAACATCACAAAAAATCTCATCTTGATCACAAATAAAAGGCCTTTTGAAGTGTTCTTCATCACCAAATAGTGGCGAGTGATCTGCATGCAAATCCAAGCTATCATCATCAGTTCCAGATGCCCCATGTTTGCTAAAATCCATGAACTTTTTCCTGGCATACAACTCTGGGGTGGGGCCCATTTCATCGGGTTCATCATCAGACTCGCCTGATGATGAAACACTACCAAAGCTGAAGGTAGAACTGTTATCATTATTATTCTCATTATCCCTCCCAATATCACGACCGCAATCCTTCTCACATTCCTCCTTTCTGGTCCTCAAAATCCTGGCTTTCTTGGCATCCCGTGTCGGTTGATGTTCATCAATCTGGTCTTCTGCAGAATCATACTGTTTATCATCTGCACGAGACATAGGAACACAAGGGACTTGAGATCTCACAGCTCCTTTCAGTTTCCTTAGAGATGAGAACTTCTTGGCTTTTGATGAGAATGCATGATGATGAGTGTAGATAGATGGTTTACTATGGACAGTGGGATTATCATTCTTGGTGATCCCACCACTGTAATGGGCTGAAGGGTGGTCATATGCTTTTGAAAGTTTTGCTTTTTTGCCCTTTCTTGGCACTGTGTATCTACCGAGCATTGGAAAGCTCGCTTTCTTTTTCAAATAAAGCTGCTCGTTGTGATCATCACTCAACTCGCATTCCAAATCTTCCAATCTCTTGCGGCTTTTGGGTAAACGAGCTGTCTCTAAGGGCGAGTTTAGGTTTCTTGAAGAACAGCTCCGGTTCGCATATGAGTTGCTGAGGTGTTCATTCCCCATCTTGTTGTTATCTTGAGATCTGATGTGCTGGGTTGGACATTGCTCTTTCCGAGTAATTTGCTTTCGAACAAAGCTTCCCTCTTGAACACTTCCCCTCTTCTGTTTTCGCAATAATGAAATAAATGAATATATTCATCTTGTGTTTATTGTTTGAAACATTTAAATCTTATATTCCAGTACAGCTACTAAAGGGTTCACATTTTAGTATGTATTGGTTGAAAATGCATAAAATCAAAGTAAAAAAGCAATGTTTTTTCTTTCTTTAACAAAAAAATGACAACTTCAATATAAAATTGACAGCAGAGAGAGGAGAGGGTGAGGGGTTTGAAGATAAAACAAGTTCAAAGAGTTCCCATTTATGTAGTTACTATTCTTTTAAGCCATGCAGTTCAACCATGAACAGATTTAAGAACACAAAATGTTGGGTGGCCAAACATACCTCTGAAATATGTGGACTGCGAGAGCAAACATTTTTGTTTTGTGCAGCAGACGTCATAATCTTGAGTTGTTTTTGGGAATTGTTCGGATGTTTCTTCATCTTTTTCTTATTGGTGGAAAGGAATTTGGACCCTTTATCACCTTTTGTAAATTTCTTTGAGCAAGTGGCTTTTCCATCATTCAACTTTGATAGTACCCGAAGCTTAGTCCCATTGGCATCAATATAAACTTCCCCTTCGTCACACGTTTTCTCTATATCAACCGGTGATGATTTGTCATTGTTATCATCACCACACTCATCCATCTCTGGTGCAGAAAAGCTCGGACGAACTGCAAGAGTTGTTCCATTTCTTCTGTCAAGATCCTCCAAGGTGCAGTATTGAGCAGTCGCATAGATGTCTGTCATGAGTCTTGTTTTCCTGGGCCTCATCCTTTTCTTGCTAGCTTCACAATTTGAAGACGAAGCCCACTTCACTGTCTTGGGCTCGCCAGAAAGACACCGATCAATGTGAGCATTTAAAGTGGTGTTTGAAGATGATGAAAAATTCTTGCAAACCGGGCATGTTTTTGAAGCCATTGATTCCGAAATTGCAAGATTACTTGTTTTAGTTTCTTCTTCTGTGATGCTGCTCAGTTTGGCTGTTAAGCTGCTCTTCTTACCTGAGAGGACCTTGTTTGGTCCTATAGCTTTAGTTCCAAATTCCAAACAAGAACTCTTAATCGCCGGGACAGAATCAATAACTGAACAAGGAACAACTTTATCTCCTTCTGTTCCACTTGAATTTATGTTAGCAGATTCAGTATGGTGAGAAGTGGGAGGCAAGGAATCATTATCACACGGTGTGGATTGATCGTCGTGCAAAACAATTATATTATCCTGTTTGTCAGCCAAGGTATTTTCAACCACGCGTCTCAAATTGTCTGCAGAATGGAAAGGTGGCAAGAGCTCCTTCACGCCGTGATCCAAACAAAGCTCTAAACTTTTCTCAGAGAAAGGCCAGTTGGTCTTGATATTCTTGCTCCTGCTGCTCAAAACATAATCCCTGCAACACAGTAAGTATAATTATTCATCTAATTTGGGATAATAGGCAAACAAATATTTAAAGATGTAAACTTTGGGTCGAAAAGAAATGAAAAAAAAACAAATCTTGGGAAGAAACTAATTTAATTTCCTAGAAAATTCATGTGGACATGATGATATACTGCTACAGTGGTACAACTCCAAGGATGGGAATTCAAGAATAAAGAAGGTGGAATGGGCTAAGAGGATGACATCAATATGAACATACACATGAAATAACCACTAGGAATTGCTCCTCCAAATTTAGACAGGAGTGGCTTTCAGTTAGATCTTGAAGAAATGCCCCACAGTAACAGTAAGGAATGGTTGAAACTTGAAAGTAACCACTATAGATCTGACCCCCCAGGAAAAGTCTCAAGTAACTCTAGACCAAGATTACACACACATAAACACACTCAAAGTGTGTGATTCTGTGTGTAAATTCTTATATGTGCTAATTAAACTTTTACCTTATGGAGAAATATGGGGGAATATTACTGGTGTTTTTTTCACCAAGGGCTGCCTGGGGCAGATCTACCTTCTCCACAAGCTTACCAGAACAAGTATAAGAAGAAAAAGAAGAAGAAGGCTTTTCATCATCACCACCATTAATGGTTTTCAATGGAGAGGAGGTTATAATCTGGGGAAGATGACAAGTGAGATCTGATGCAGGTGGAGGGTTGTCAATGGATAACATCTGCTGTTAAGCTGTCTTCTCTACCACTCCCTTGTTATACTTATTCTCTTCTTAAAGGTCTCCCATCAGCAAATTAAAGATCTATGAAAACAACCCCTTCTTTTGATTTATCACCTGCACACATATCATGAGAGGAAGACAGTGATGAGTAATTACAGCACCAGATCACTAGATCAAGAGTGGTTTCAAGAAAGACCCATAAATTATTCTTTAAAAAGAAAGATGGTGAAGAAGTTTCCAGACCCAGAAATCACAGCCACAGACGTTATCTTATGTGGTCTATGACAAAAGATGGGTGAGAGTGAATTTGAAGTATAATCAAGAAAGTGCAGAGATTGAACAAGGAAAGAAGCAATTTTGAGAGAGAGAGAGAGAGAGAGAGAGAAGCAAAGTATGTTGAGTGGGGGAAGATGAGGTTATATGAAACATCATGAGACGTTATTTTATGTGGGCAAACCCAAAGACAAAGTAGATGAGATTTCCCAACCTTTTCAAGATGGGAAACAACTAAGCACTTCAATTCTTGGCAAATCAAGACTCTTAACAAATTAATACTGTTCCAAATGGTAATTAACTCACTAAAGATTTGATTTTTTTTCTCCATTCCTTTCCTTTTTGTCCCCAAACCCACAAAATGGAGAAAGGAATGGATCAATGGTATAGACCAGAAGAGATGCTTTCACATGAGATTTCAACTTCAAACCTTTGGTCTCCCCCAGGCCATGACCAGACTGAAAGACCCAAAAGACCCAATCAACTCAGACTTGATCCACACACACAGAAAAAAATGCCAAGAAAGAAAGATGCAAAAACACAAACAGATCACGCAGATCAGAAACCCCGCCACTCTCCATAAGAACCAGAAACAAAACAAAGATCACTCAGCAAAATCAAACAGAGATGGCATGATGAGATGAAGAAGAAACTATGAAACTAAACCACCCAGAAAGGGAGAAGAAAGAAAGTAAGAAATCAAGGGACACTAACTTGATGATGATGATGCAGCTCTTCATGGGGAGAGAAAAATGGCAACTTTTTGACAATAGAAGAAGAAGACCACTGTCCTCCTCCAGAGAGACAAAAATGGGTATTTTAGAGAGAGAGAGTTTAGAGAGAGAGACACCCACTCACACATGAAATGGGTATCGAGTTCTTTCTTCTTCTCACCCCCCAAAAAGCAAGCTTGGATCATTAAAAACACTTCATCCCAAATTAATCATTCCAATTAATTATTTTAATTTGATTTATAATTAAAATTTGCTTGGAAAAGTATACTCACAGAATATTTATTAAATTAATAAAAAATAAGAAAATTACTTTAGATGGGATTAATTTGGAACATAAAAAAAGTATCATATACAAAAATGTATTTTTATCCTAAAATAGGAGTTTGCACTATTGTAATGTGGCACTATATATTAAAATTTCACAACATTTTTTGGTATTGTATATAATCATGATTGTCACTGGAACGAATTTTAAGTTTTATTTTAAAAATAAAAACACGAAAGTTCTACTTTGATGTATTTTCAATATTTTACTCATACTTAAGTCCTTTTTTCCAAATAAGAGGTGCGTTAGGGATCCACCAAGTCCATATCCTGACTTGCACACCGAGTGTATCAGAAACACATCCAAACAACAAGTGTCAGTGAGATTCAAAGACAACGACTCTTATCAGTGTGTGTAAACTGGATCTTAATCGTAGATTGATGACAGTGAGTGGAGCCTGCATCTGGTACTTGCGGAGAATTTATGCTTTATCGTACTCGGATCTACTCCGCACTTCTTAACACTTCTTACATTTGCCAAATGTGCAACGCCGAGCACTGGAAATTTACAAGAAGTAGAGAGAGAAAATGGGAGGGGTAGGAACAGTACATATAAACAGTAGTCGGGTAGTAGTCTAGTGCTACTACATACACACACTATAGGATGCTGTCTTATCCTACACCTACCCCTACCCCTCTGCCCCTCCATTCATCATTTCTTTTTCTTTTCCCCCTGCATTATCAATTCTTGAATCTTGAGCTTTTCATTTTATTTTAATGGAGAATTGCTGGAATGGCAGTTCACGCCACATTGTTTCGTTTATTTACACTATAGCCACGCTCCACCTTTATTAGAATAGAAAAATCAAAGTAGGAAGTCTGTCCTTGAAACGGAAGGGCAAGAGAGAGATTTTAGAGTACGTTCTCCGTCCTAATTTGATTTCATGAGATTTAAAAAATAGGGAGTAATAAATGTTCCCCGCCATGGGAGATTTTTCTACTTTCTAGATATTATTAAGTGTTATTTAAGGAATAAAAAAATTAAGTTCTCTATTAAAAAATGACTTAAGTTTTAGTACTATTTTGTTAAAGAATATCCCACATCGGAACTTGAAGAGAAAATAAACTGGTATATAAGCCCTGAGTTGAACTAACTAATTGATTGGATTCAATCATTTAATGTGGTTCAACCCAAGTGTCTTATTGCCTAATTCAGTTGTCCATATCCATCCTAAATTCTATCATATTTAATGTAAATATTTCTTAATTAAAATTAGTGAAAACAATACCCGAGTATCATGCATCACAGTCTTGTTGAATTATATTTCCTCCATCTGAAATGATTTTTTTAGATGATCTTTTTTAATACGAAAAAAATCAATCTTTTCATTACTTCTCGTTTTCATTTAGGGTTAGGTACAAAATGTTAGTGCAACACTGGCAATTACACTGACATTTTGTAACAGTGTATATCACTGTTTTGCCCGTGCAAAGCATTGGTGTGTAAAATGGTGTACACTTAGATGGCGTACAAATAGCATTATTCAAAATCTCATATTTTTCAAGGCTTCTTAAAAATTATGAAAAGTTCACTTGAAAGGTTCTCTCTCATACGGAGCATAATTACAAACGGGGCGCTAGGAATGAACGTCTAGACGGACACCTTGACAAACGAGGTGGGCCAAAACCTGTTCTGATACAATGATAGAATTTAGGATGGGGCATGGACAACTGAATTGAGCAATAAGACACTTGGGTTGAACCACATTAAAAGATTGAATCCAATCAATTAGTTAGTTCAACTCAAGAGCTTATATACCGATTCTTTTCCTCACACTTTTCCAATGTGAGATACTCTTTAACACCATTATACTGCATAATAAACGAAAAGGAAACGTTGCATTTGTTGATGTACGGGACTGTGGTGTGGGCACATGATGGCATCTTATCATAGCCATGGGGTCGAATTTCAACTTCGAAATGCCATTTCATTTGTTAGTTTCTTCACTTCAAATCGTCAAGAAATTTAATTTTTGTTGACGACGATAAAGAAAATCTATATATTTTTATGGTGATTTATTTTGTATTCAATCTAATAATCTTAATTTTTAAGCGTAGAAATGGGCTCGAACCTTTGATATGGAGAATTGAAGCAGCTTGAGGTGACTTTCTTTTCATTAGGCCATCACCCTTTCACTATCAAATGCGATCAAGATTTCTTCTATCTATTCCATTTCTATGTGCTGGCAAAGAGATTATGACTTCGTTTGGAAATAACATTTGTAATTAGATTTTAAATACTTTTTTAATGATATATATTAACATAAAAAAGTTTAACTTAAAAAATTGAAAGTTGGTTAGTGTTTTCAAAATATTGAAACCATTGCCCTAAACCGTTGTGCGACCTAACGGGAAAAAAAGAAAGTTCATTGAACTTGGTTTGGAAAATGCTAATCATGACCACAATATAATAATAAGACAAACAAAACAAAATAAATAAAAATAAAAGATGACAATGCATGTCCATTTGCATGTGGCTCGAATTTGAGCTTACAAGTTACACACCCTGTCGTTCATTATACGTAATATAATTTACAAGAACGTACTCGTTCTGTCCTGTTTTAAATTTCACAATTTATATTAATGTTCACTATTCATATGGTCAAACTTTATTCATTTTGTTGGTGCATTTTCGTTGCCTATTAAAATAATATACTCATATCACCGCTAGTTTTGTAGATCTTTTCATGTAGTTTTTAAATGAGAGAACTCTCTAGATAGAAGTAAAACATTATGCATAAATAAAAAAAAGGTCGCATGTCTTTTAAGACCAAAATAAGAGTTCACGTTGTCATTATTACACTGTCACACTGACTACATTGTTAAATGGTATCTGTCACACTACCTTTACATTGTAATTGACATATTACGCTCTCATCATTTTTCTATCACAATGCCAATGCAACTCTTACACTACGCTGCCACTATACTCATATTTTGGATATAAGAGACATAGGAGTACTCCTATTTTGACATTTTCAAATTTTTTTACTCTTATGTACGGAGATTTTTTTTTTTAAATATGTAATTTTTATTTTTTTAATTCTATACGATTTTTCATATAAAATGATTTGAAAATAAATTCAGTCAAACATCGTAACGCGCAACAAGAACATTATTATTAGAGAGAGGGAGTATACACATGATTTGGATAGGGAGTATAATAGTACCCCAACAACGTACAAGTCATACATGGAGCATGCATGTAGTTATGCTTCATTAATACGGAGTAATTACCAACGGATACATATATAAGCGCATACAGGGAGTACATGGAGATATTTACCAATCCTAGTAGTGCCCTGGTCCTAGTGTATTTGATTAGTTAGACTTTTTTAAATTAAATTGAATAAACTTTATTCATCAATTACTTTTAATTTCTATTCCATTGTATATTTATACAATATATAAAATAAATTTTGAAATTTTCTCAACAAAATAAATTATTTAATAAAATCATTTTTATACTTAATATACTCCCTCCGTCCTGCTATATTCGTCCACTTTTGACTTTTGGAACTGTTCATCTAAGCATTTTGACTCATCAAGTTCTCTCAATGTGTAAGCCTAAATATAGTCATGTGTGATCTTGTTTGATTTGTCTTAACATATAGATTATTAATATATAATTTCTATAATTTTTTAATATACAAATTACAAGATAAAATGGATTAAAGAAGTGTATTGGATGGTGTGTAAAAATGAAAGTGGACAAATACTCTGGGACGGAGGGAATATATACTAAATACATTAAGAATTTTATTCACTCTATTGCATAAAATACTTCTTTTTTCATTTTTTTTCTCATCAAGAATTTTATTCACTCTATCGCATAAAATACTTCGTTTTCTTAAAATACTTCTTTTTTCATTTTTTTCTCTTTCACGAAAATACTTCTACTTTCTATTAAAAAATAATTTTTACCCATACTTTTTCATACAATATTTATCACATCAAATTTTTTCACTAATAATTTATCTATCGCGTCTTGATTTTACTCATCACATCAAAGATAAAATTAAAAAATCAACTACAAATATACACTCATTATTTTGGTAAAAAGTTAAAATAGGAATGATTCTTAACAAAGGGACGGAGTATGAAAAATGAGACCAAAGTTTGATGTCCTTGATAAAAATAAAAAAACAAAAGAATCCTTCACCATGCACCATTTATGTTACATTTGGTTCGTAGAATTCGAAAGACAAAAAATCATTGTTCTTTTTAGTCATTTTCTCCATCCATTTTCTTTTCCTTTTTCCTAATTTTTCTTCTTTTCTTATCTAACCAAACAAAAAATGGATATATTCTGGAACGTTTAATTTTAATTTCTTTTATTTTCTCGATCAAATTTATTATATTGAACCAAATATAGTGTTAGTGAAACCACAAAATGAAAACAATAGAAGGCCTCCTAATGTCCCTAGTTCATATTCAATGGTCAATCACCACATGCATCACATATATAATGTATGTAGTTCACATTCTCAAAGTCATATATGATGATCCAGTTCACTTTTTTTTCAGTTCACATATTAAAAAAATTGAAATTTGTACTAAACAGTACAAAAACATACTCCCTTCGTCCCAAAAAAAGATTATGTTTCATTTTTTGCGCATCACATAAAACACTTCTATCTCGTTTCAAATGTCAAAAAAACTTTTAAAACAAATTCTACTCACGATAAAGGATAAATATGGTAAATTTTAGGCATTTTAGATGTGAGTAGAAGTATTTTATGAGATGCATAAAAAATGAAACAACGTAATCATCTTTTTTGAACGGAAGGAGTATGTCTTTTCTCAACACACCCTCACTCACTCCCCCCCCCACCCCAAATCAGTTACACACTTACGGTGAAGGGGCGTTGCCCCAATGCAAGTGATAACCATCACTCCGCGGTGACCCTACTCCCTTCTCTTTTTCTTCTTCTTTTTTTTTTTAATATTCATCCAATCAAAATTTAATTAATACATACTCACACTTCACGACTTATTTTCACACCCACCATAACACAGATATTTTTATCACTCTACATCATATTGTTTTACACACCACCAAGCCCCATCAAACCCTTCCATAACACATGATCTAACAATTTTAACCGACCTTATTTATTGAGATCGACGAATTGAAAATTGTATGGTTGAGATACATTGGGATACAATTGAGGTACCCCTATTATTTTTCATTTACGTTTTCAGTGACAATACTTATGAAAAATGTCTGCCTGTAAACTGTAAATTCTTTTGGGTGAAAAATTACGCAATGTTATATGACTAGTAATTAGTGGATGGGAACATATATATGTATCATCAGGTGGAATGATATTTAGCTGACATATTAACAAACAAATTTAAAGTGGTAATGAACCACACGCCAAACATGACGTTGCTGTTCCACATCCCACATGCTTTGCAGCTGTTAAGCGATGGAATTTGACATAGACCTAGCTTGTTTCACATATTAACAATAATAATAATGCTCTTTTGATAGGATGATTAATTTAATCCATTTTTTTAAATTCATTTTATTTATATAATACAGAGTAGTACAAAATTTATATAGAGTATTTCATACGGAGTATGTTTAATTTAAAGATTGCATCAAATAATCTATAAAACAGAAAATGATTGTATTATATTATTTTAACAAGAAAAAAAATTCACAGTATAAATCATAATTACTTTTAAATTCAATGATATAATGATGTCACTGCTCCTACAATTGTACGTTTTATGCTTATATTGGTGATCCATCATGTCACTCACCATATGACGGAGTATGTAAACATACATCAATTCTAAGGATGTAAACAAATAAAATTCTAAGGATATCTCTATGTCATTTATTAAATCTAGAGATAATGGCATGAATTTTTTTCCTTTTGATAAAAGGATTCACTTAAATGAATAAATAGAAAGAACGACGACTTACAAATAGTGTTTGAGACTTTAGTGTTGGGACGAATGAAATACGAAGTATATACTTTTTATTTAAGCAACTACAGTGAAAACTTTATTTCGAAACAAAGGAAGTATTAATTTATGTACACATCACGATTCTTTTGAACAGAGAGGAAGTTTTTCGCCCGAAAGAACACAAGAACATATAGGATGTATGCATGAAAATGACACTCCCTCTCTTCTTCGTTCCAATGTATTCATGAATTCCTAAACTGAAAAAAAGTTAAACTAGACAAGTCCACAAGAACGAAGATTAGGGCTGTTCATCGGTCCAAGACTGGACCGAATCGGACCGACCCGGACCGGACCGAAGACCAAAATGAGTAAATTCTAGGACCGAAGACCGGACCTAAATCCATTCGAGTTTGGACCGGACCGGACCGAAATATTTAGGACCGAACCGGTCCGGACCGATTGGACCAAAAAAATTATATTTTTTTAATTATTTAGATCAATTAAATATATTTTAGACTTTTTACTTTGTACTATTCAAATAGAAAATNTAAAATTACTTAATAAAAAACACTTTAAATTAAATAAATTAAAATATTTATTAAAATAGAGCATCAAAGTGTAATACGAAATTTAAAAAGTAGAGTTTTAGTATTTAGGTCTTTTAGGTCCAGTAGGTCATTAGGTCCAACCGGTCCAATCGGTCCGGACCTAAATCATTTCGGGTTTGGACCGGACCGGACCGAAACCCGAATGCCAAAATTTTCTGGACCGAAGACCGACCCGAAATCCATTCGGTCCGGGTTCGGTCTGGACCTATCGGTCCGGTTCTGTCGGTTTTTTCGGTCCGGACCTAAATGTGAACAGCCCTAACGAAGATAGTATGGAGTATTTAACAAAAGGGGATTTCATGCCAACTTTTCTTGACAAAAAAAGACTAACATGGTTGGCAAATAACCCATAAGTGAAGAGCACAACCAAAGAAATGATACATAAGAAAAATATATATATATGTGAAGTGAATACAGCAATCATGTGATGTGAGTGGGTAAACAGGCACTGCAACTGATAAAGGATATATAAAACAGCAACTGATACAAGGTTAGAGAACCTAGATACAAAGGTTCTCTCCATGGTAGTAGTACTAGTATTGGTACACAACTAATAGGAGTATTATTGATCAGCTAAACCTCAATATGATATGATATGATATGATACACAGGGTGGTTTAAAACGGCCTCCGGTATTCTTGAGGTGGTTGTTCCCACGGGAAGCCTGCAAGAAATAGTTTATCAAAAAGTTTAGTCGAAGAACACAACAGAGCTCAGAAGTAGAGGGACTGTTCCCAAAATACCCTCGGCGACGCACAAACAAAGTAGACCTTCATAGGATTATTTATTAAAAAAAGGAAATGCCAGCAAACATACTCATGGGTATTTCTCCAAGTGACATATAGATTGAATCGTCGTCGCCAAGAAGTCCCTGAAACAAGCAACGAGTCATACAAGTCAATAACACGTGCCGAAAGAAGGCTACTCAACAACTAAACCAGGCCCTAATCCAAGTTACCTCTCCATTATGAAGTCCCATATCATTGTGTAGAACACTCATATCATCTCCACCTGGTACAGAGGAGCAGTTTGGAATATCATTCCCAAGTAGCTCCGATAACATCAGTCCATAGCCATCATGAACATCGGCAATCTCATTCACACTGTTCGCATTGTTATTTGCATATCCGTCGCGGCTTGTTAGTTCTGTTAAGGAACTGCAGAGTGTTTCATGGTTTAGAAACAGAGTTGACGACAATCCAGCGAAATAAAGCTACGCATGATGATAATGCAGAGACCATGCAGAATTGAATATGCCAAACGGATGAATGAAATTGACAAAGGAGATGTAATCCATTAATTAAATCAAGGAAAACTAATTTCACAAACATTATCTGAGCAAAATGAACACTAAAAGAAAGCACAATTATAAAACTAAAACATTAAAAAACTACCTCCCCAGTTGATCATCGAATGGCTTGCCCTCTTGTTCAGAATCGTTTTCCAGATCAATCACTTCGACGTATTTTCCATCGAACCCACAATTGTTATATTTGTCCGGTATGCCACAGTTATTATTCATTGACAAATCAATAGGCAGAGGTTCTTTTCGACTTCCAATAATAGACGGAAAAATGAGATCGGTGTCAACATCATGATTCTCATTCACATCAGCAGCCTCCATAAGATTTAAGTCACAAGTCTTGAATGCACTTGGGAAGAGTTGTTTTTCTTCAAAGTCATCAGTTTGCATGATGTTACCATTTGGGTCGTGCAAATTCTGCAGCTTTTCCTTTTCCTCTAAACCAGAATGGTAAAAGAAACAATCTGACCGAACATCATCTGGTAAAGTCAATTCTAGAGGTTTCATATTTTGCTCCTGCTCATTTTCTTCCTCTAGTTCTTGAATTTTTTCAGGAACTTCCATAATAGTGTCATCTGTGAAAGATACTGAACTCGTACGGTCTTCTTCAACAGGATGAACAGAAGCATTCCTTTCTTCAGGAGGTGTCACACTTAGATTGCCATAACAAGGGGATTTAGTGTCGCAGTTTTGATTAAATGAATCATTCAATGGGATTTCTTCAAATTCCTTAGGTTGTACACACTCATTGGTATCCTTCTCCTCCTCTACTGTGACAGCAGCATCACAGATAACCTTTGAACGTCTAACTGTCAACGAAGAACGGGTTCTCCTAGGAACATTCTCAAATCTGCAGAGGCTAAGCAAGTCAGTGCCTTTCTTGCTTGTAGGTGTCCCTTCTTCCACACGCAACTCAACATGGGAGTCCGTGCCACCATTATCATTGCCACTCTTACTTTCCCCAACTTCACTAGTGGATGTTTCCATGTTGGCAGACATCTGAACATCCTCAGCTTCGTCCTTTGGTGGAAGATCCTTCCGACTACTAGAAGAACTTTCCTTCGAAGCTTTATCGCCCACAGAGTTGTGTTTTTCTAAGGCTAACTCAGAATCACAGGCCGCATTCGCATCAGAACCTGTTTCCGGAATTGTTTTGGCTGATCCTTCTTTAGCAATTTTCTTTAAATCTTGATGCACCGAGGAATCAACACGGCGATCATCTGTCTCAGGAGACGAAGCCCTTGATCTTTTAGAATATGACCCGCTTCTTCCCGTGTCACGGTTCCAATCAGAATCCTTAAAATAGCCATTTCTTCTCCTGCCTCTAAACTGACCCTTGTTAGGGCCAGCTGCACCATAATCATCAGAATACCTCTTCCTCCCTGGCACTATATCAGGTACGTGATTCCCCAGGCGAGAAAGAGCTGATGGTCGGCTCGCCAAAGGCCCAACAGGCAGCGGCTGCATATCACCTCCTTCTTGAGACCGAAAACCGGGGTTGTAATTCCTCAAGTTACCACTCTGCCCCTTCCCCAACAGTACACTTTGTGGCAGCAACCCTTTGCTTACCAAATATTCGGCTGCCATTCGACCAGCCTCCATGAACACATCACTTCTCCGGGGTGAAGGGTCCCGCATAGGAAAGTGCTTCGGCTGAACATGCCCAAACCCATCACGGTTATAGTTCCTGTACTCAGAGCTGTACATTTCATGATGGCCTCTAATGGATCCTTCAGGTGAAATTCGCAACGATGCGGGGACATGGCCCCCACCTACCATCCTCATTGAATTAGACCTATTGTAAGCTGTCACTGGACCTCGATGCCTGGCATGCATTTTTACGAACGGAAAGCTCTCCCAGGAAGAACAGAAAACTCAAACTAGAGCCTTATACCACTGCAATTAACCTGGGTTTTCTCTCCTTTCAGATAATTTGGGGGTAAAAATGTGATCTTTTCTCAGGTGGCTCCTTAATAAGCCCAAGATCCAACAGTCACAGAAGAGAACAAAAAATCTCAAAGCCCTACTTCACAGATCTGCCGATCTATGTGAAAAAAGATTCCACCAATTAAGACAACAGTGAATTTAGTTACCTCTTCCAAAAAAATCAGGGTTCTTGAATTAGAAATTTCAGATCCAAGATCACACCATCTCCATCATCTTCGACAGAGAGTCCAAAAACCTCAAGATCTTAACAAGAAGAGGTATTATCCATATGAAGATTGGGGTCAATTTCTGTTCTTGTTTTGGAATCCACGCCTGGATCCAACAAGAATCGGTAGGGTCAAAATCAGTCCAAGAAAATGCATCCACGTATTATATGCATATATGTAGAGGATATCAAATCATCGAGTGGAGGTCGATGATGGATCCAAGGAAATTTACTTCATTTTCTATTCATGCAAAACCCCATTCCTTTTTTTTTTCTCTTTTTGGTACGAAAGGCTTGAAATGTAAAGAAGCTGCGTGATGATCCCACCAACAGATCTGCTTGATTCAGTGATTTTTTGCAGTAACCACGGTTAATTATAATCGGACCTGAAAGGATCGGTTAATTGGACCGGTTGAATTGAAAATCCAACACCAAAGAGTCCAAACTCCAAACTTGTCCGATTAGGCAGCGTTCCTTTTGTCTCTACTTCCTCCGTCCTAAAATTAATTTCTTATTTTGGCTTTTGGAGTCAAAATTTTTAAACTTTGATTGCATATTACGGAAAAAATATATTGAATTTTCATATAAATTTAGTATCAATATATTCATTTTGAAACATATTTTTGAAATATATTATTTTGATAATATATATACATATAAAATTGGAGATATTAATGGTCAACGTGCCGCATTGGAGACCGTGAAAAGTCAAATGAGAAATTAATTTTAGGACGGAGGGAGTATTTATTTTTATTAGAATTAGATTAGAAACAAATTTAATTATAATTGTAATTAGATCAGACCAGCACATATTTGATATCCTTTACATATATGCATGTATGCTTTGTTTATTGTTTTAGAGGTTTTGTTACTGCTTCAAAATCGCTGCATGATTCAGGCTATTTCCACGACCTGCTCAGAGTGAAAGGCTCACTTCTTGTAACTGATGACAACATTCGCAAGTTTGGGAACTTTTTAAATTACAAAAAGATTGAAGGTTAGTAATGAAGTGACAGAGCTGGAAGATTTGCAAGTTGTTTTGGGAGAAGCCATTCAGTCGCGGGTCAATCTCCATGTCTTGCATATGAGTTATGACTAGTGGGTTCATAAAACCATTTGTATGCAATGAGTATGTGTACTTTTTTACTTAAAAGAGATTGGAAACTTAAGTCTTTGTCGCAACTATCTAAAACTCACACTTTTACTGGATTTCTTTACAGTGCGAGCTAGATCAGACCTTGGGTGTGATGTTCAGTTCTTGGTTCGCCATCATCCCGTCTAGATCTCCTATTTGAATTTGTGAATTTGTGAGTTTATGTAGTTCCTAAAAATAAATAATTACTTGTCTTCTTGAATTATGATTTTCTGTAAAAGAAAAATTATACTATTTTCAATTTTGAATACAAATTTAAATATTTGCAAATATGAGCTCGAATCGAATACAAACCTTTTTTAAAATTCAAATTATTAACGAAATCAAACTCAAATACATACCATCCTAAACAAATACGAATCAAATACATGGATATTTGATTCAATTCGATTCGTATACACTCTTACTTGCACCATGGTACAGATTAAAGATATGGGCTAAGCGATGACCCTTGAATCAAGATAAGATGAATAAATAGAATTTCTTTCTTGCTAAAGAACCTCAACCAATGTCTCACAATAAAAATAGATCTCAACATCACAAATGCCCTGATCCTTAAGCCACATAACACCATCCTTGCATGCAAGCCTTCGCTAGTAACGGTTCTTGTAGCCCCTACTTACGGCCACTAGACGCTGTCTTGAACACATCGCCAAGGGAGAACAACACGTAGCCAAATGAGATGTGATCATGACCCGGGAACAAGCTACCATTGAAGAAGCACCGCACTATCGTTGGCCGAAGATCATCCTCCCATCTCGGCAGCACTTCAGCTGCTCACCCCCTCCTCTTCCCATCCAGTCTTTGTCCATCTCCACCACAAGATGTTGGGTTGAATTGGCAGCAGTGCCTTTTGCTCCCAAATCGTTGAGTTTCTCGCTTTCCACATAGCCCAACAAGTTAAAGCAATAAGACATAGGTCCAACAAAGAATCTGCATGTCATCAAACTTGAAACAAGTTAAATGGCGCACGATCACCTCCTCTACCCATGAGTCTCCAAACTGAATCTGCAAAAAGACAAAATAAGTTAACATGATCAACGATATCGTGGTGCCCCTCACAAAAAGGATAATCGAATTGAATCTAATCAAACTAATGTATAAAATGGTTAAACAAAAAAACCAAAGTTGAATGGAAAAAACAAATTGTTATTACTTGATATTGCTTTTGGTTTTCATTCAAAAAATCGAAACCAAATAACCTGAATATCCAAGATTACATCATTTTATGTATCTATGAAAAACAAAAAAAGTGTAAATATAATACAATGCACCATTTAAGACTTTCATACATCAACTATTACTCTTTAAATTCTATTACGGAGTAGCATAAATGATAAAAATAAAAAATCTAACAACATTAATACTAATTACTCTAATGGGATAATAGCATGGTTGCCCCCTGTGGTTTACAAAAGGAGCGCCAAAACCCCCTTTACTTTCAAAAGTTATTTGTAAAACCCCTGTGGTTTTTAAATAGTGCACAAACAACCCCTCTTGCCTATTTTACACATGAAATGACATTTCTGCCCTTGGTTTTTCTCTATCTTCAAATTTCACTCTTTTCTTTAGATTTTTTGTTATACAAATAAATAAAATAAAATATACGCCCTCTTTCTCAAATTAAAATTTTTTAGTTATTTAATTTTCAAAAAAATAATTTTTTTTAGTAAATGTTACAAAAATGAAATAAAATACACTTTTTCATTATAAGTAAAAGTAAAATAAATAAAATAAAAAATTGGATAACATATACTCTCTATCTCTAATTAAAAATTCTAACTTATTTGTCTTTTAAAAGTAAAATAATTTTTTAAGGACTTTAAAAAATGAAGAACAGAAAGATGAAATAAAATATGGAGTTAAAGAAAAAAACTATTTTTTATATTTTTATTTTTTTTTTCATTACCTTTTTTAACTATTATTACTTTTTACTTTGTACATAATATTTTATTTTTCATTTTTTTGTAACATTCTCCAAAAAAATCTTTTGTTTTCAAAAGTACATTATGAAAAATTCTAATTTGAGATGGGAAGTGTATATTTTATTTTATATATTTGTATAATAAATGAAATTGAAATTGGAAAAATTCAAGATTGGAGAAAACAAAGGGCATAAATGTCATTTTTGCTTTAAAAATAGGTAAGGGGGCATGTGCGCTCTATTTAGAAACCACGAGGACTTTACAAATAACTTTTGAAAACAGAAGGGGTTTTGACGCCTTTTTTGTAAACCATAGGGAGCAACCATGCTATTAACCCTTACTCTAATAATATTAAGATTACTAACTGATGTTTATTCTAGATATTACAATGTAATATTTGTTTATATTCTCAACTTATTAATATGAACTATTGTTCCCACTAGAGTTTAAACATCTAATTTTCCACTTAGAGTGCCTTTTTAACCACCAGGTTCTTGGCTAAAGACTGTAATGAGTATTAATTTGGCTGGTGTCATGTGGTGTCATTTTTAAGACAGTGTTACTCCTTACTAAAGAATGCTAAACAAAATGGAGCATGCTATATGTATCCAAAATTTGTATTTCATTTGTACACCAAAGGTATGTACTAACATATTGATGGTTTATACTGATACAAAATATTGATGTCTTAACAAAAATTTACCCTAACATAAAATGTTGGTGCGTAAACAAAAATTAGCATTACACTAACATAAAATATTGAAGCATTTTTGCTGTGTATAAAATGGGGTACAAATCTAAGCAGCATTTCCAAACAAAAATTAGGCCGAAAACCTCAAATCGTTCCATGCCGTGAGTCGCTAAATCATCAGTTCCTTCAGAGAAATGATATGTCCGATTTCGGGCGGGATGAGGGCGAACCAAGCACAAAACATCACACCCATGGTCTGATCTGGCTGCACTGTCGAGAAATCCGATAAAGGCGTGAGCTTGAGAAAGTTGCGACCAAGACAGTCACCGGAAGTTTTCAAATTATTTTCTTGAACCTGGTATTTTCCAGAATCTGTATTGTCCTAGGAAGTGATCGGAGATTTGGTCCGGGACGATGATGTGAAAGCGAAGGAAATGTCAGGAGGCGAGTACAGCGATCACAACGTGCTGTTACAGCGTCCCGTTTCATCGGCGCCGGAGAAAGAAGGCGATTTGGAGGCTCAGGCGTCGCCCAGGGGTCCCAACAAAGGCATCGCAGATCTGCTGAAGCGGTTGGACCGAAGCCTTTCCGGCCGCAAATCTCCCACTGTAAAACGGCCCAATAGGGACCGGTCCTCTGCCTCTTATTCACCATTGGGCCGCAGCGTCGACCCAGGCAGCTCTGGTAACAATGATGGCGAAGAGGATGAAGTCCTCGGAGATAGTGCCCCGCCGGAATGGGCACTTCTGTTAGTTGGCTGTCTCCTTGGCCTAGCTACTGGGCTCTGCGTGGCCGTGTTTAACAGAGGGGTTAGTTTGAATTTTTCAATGCCACATTCTAGATATTGTTTGATTTAGCTATCACATATAGTCTTAATTTTTTGGATTGCTTTAGTACAGCTGATTTTGTTTACTGCATTTGAAATGATGAAATGCTTCCTTCATAGTTTACAGGAAAGATACGAACTGAACTTTTTTTTAGGTATTGTTTGATTTAGCTAGTCCATGGTAGAAAATGAGAAATCTGGTCTTAATTTTACTGCTAATTTTATTTTTTATCAACATGCTGATTTCCTTGAGGACATAAATTCTAGCTATCAGTTAGGTTATGCTAGGAACTTGGAAAATGGTAGGGGAGGTAATTTTTTAGTTTTACCTTTGAAAACAAGAAGGAAAATAAACTTGATCAAGCATTTTTTCGTACATCTTGATTTATTGGTTTTCATATAGTAGAAATAATGGAACAAATTAGTAGAACTGATTTGTTGAGCTTTGTCATAGAACCAACTCAACCAAAAGTTCAAGTTTGTGGTTGTAGGTCCAAGAATTGTTTTATGCTTTAACACGTCCCTTCACGTGCATTTGAGATTTGTTTTTGTTCAAGCCTTGCACCTGAACATTAAATTTTTTAAATTGGGTATGTAAAAGAACCAGTCAACAAGGCTTAAATGCTATGCCAAAGAACCAACTTAACCAAAAGTTCAAGCTTGTGGTTGTAGGTAATGGGAAATGGAAATGGTTTATACCCTAACAAGCTTGAAGAAGTTTTTACTTTTTCCCCTCATTTTACTTTCATCCATTTTTTTCTCTACAATTTTCTCCGAATTTTCTTTCCGTAGTATTTTCTAAGTGCCATTTGGACCCTGGAATCCTAGAATTTCTTTGGTAGTTGTGATATGAGTCCTTCTATTCTATGCACAACATTTTGATGTTAGACAAAAATTCTTTTAGGTGCATGTAATACATGAATGGGCATGGGCCGGCACTCCAAATGAAGGTGCAGCGTGGCTGCGTTTGCAAAGGCTAGCTGACACATGGCACCGGATACTTCTGATACCCGTCCTAGGTGGAGTCATTGTTGGCATGCTGCATGGTCTACTTGGGATCTTGGATCAGATAAAACAGTCATCCACTCCTTCTTCTTCTCAAGGGCAGGGCTTTGATCTGTTTGCTGGGATCTTCCCCACGGTGAAGGCTATACAGGCTGCAATAACTTTGGGTACTGGATGCTCTTTAGGTCCTGAGGGCCCAAGTGTAGATATTGGGAAATCATGTGCTCATGCATGCTCTGTGATGATGGAAAACAACCGGGAAAGGAGAATCGCTCTTGTTGCTGCTGGTGCAGCTGCCGGAATTGCTTCAGGTGTGGAATTTTTATCAACACCATCTCTTTTTTTGCGGGCAGGTTTCTCTATCTCATGTAACCTTTAGAATCCCAGGGTCAAATCTTTTGTTGGTTTAGCTTTTAAGAGCCCATATGGTAAGGCCTAAAATGTACGAATTTGTTGGAGTTGTTTCTAAATTTGTTGAATCTGTTGTATAATTAAAAAAAATCATTTAAAACATGTCTCATATAAAAACACAAAGGTTGAAACGTCATTTTCATCACAAAAAAGGTACATCATGCACTACTTTTTTTCATTAAAATTACTTATTCAACTAGCGGGATTGTTTAGTGAAATTTTGTATGATAAGCCTACAACAAGAACAACATCAACCCAGTATAATCCCAATTCCGTTGAGATCTGGAGGTCAAGATGTAAGCAATCATACCTCTGTTAAAGCAGAGATGCTGCATATGTAAGACCCTAGATGCATTGTTGTATTTACTGCCCAAAACTTCACAGAAAGGAAGAAACAAGGGATGTTTAATGTGTCATTTTGATGTTGGATGATAAGGCTGTTGAGCCCAAATAAGGGGTTACCAAATGGGGTCTAAGTATGGATAATTTGGAGACGGCTTCCTGTTTGGGTAGTAGAGTGTGTTCCTACATGTTCGGTGCCATTTGATGAAGGCTGTGAGATGTAAGTTCAGATTTTTTGCATGCCATTGATGTCTCGTTGTGGTGCAGGTTTTAATGCAGCAGTTGCGGGTTGTTTCTTTGCAATTGAAACTGTCCTAAGGCCACTCCGAGCAGAGAACTCTCCTCCCTTTACCACCGCAATGATTATATTGGCTTCAGTAATTTCATCAACTGTATCAAATGCTGTTCTGGGAGAGAAACAGGCATTCACTGTCCCCACATATGATTTGAAATCTGCTGCTGGTATTTTGATGTTTATATATTTGTAATTGTCAATGGTTTTGTAGTATTTGGTTATTAAATAGTGTGTGCCTTCATCATTAGTTTATATGACGCCACCCCCCAACCTACTGAAAAAAAACAGACAGACATTACACTTAGGGTATGTTTGGATAACTGAAAAGACCAGGGAAAAGAAAAAAGATAGGAAAGTTATTTTCTTGTGTTCGGGCTTGCCTTGGAAAGTGGAAAGGAAAATAAATATGACTAATGTTTCTTAAAGTTTTACATATGTTTAGACTTCTAATATTTCATATACAACAACAACAAACCAAATATAATTTGAACTATGTTGGGGTTTGGGAATCGAGATGCATTTTATGGGTTCCAAATGGCCCCTTAGGTTGTCCTGAAGTTGTATTGAATTTATTTAACATCACTTCAAATCTTACCAAAAGAAATTACAATCACAACAAGAAACAATGGTGCTTATTTGTGGGGTTGTTCATGCATCCTTCACATTGTTATGTATGAATCTCTACTTGACTTCATGAGCTTTGTTTTGTTTCTTGCAGAATTTCCTTTGTATCTAATACTGGGAATGCTATGTGGAGTAGTAAGCGTGGCATTCAGTTATTTGGTCAAGTGGTTCAGCAATGCTTTTCAGTTCATCAAAGAGAATTTTGGAGTTCCTGACGTTGTATGTCCTGCTTTGGGAGGTTTGGGAGCCGGAATAATAGCTCTTAAATACCCCGGAGTACTCTATTGGGGCTTCACCAACGTAGATGAGATTCTTCATACTGGAAAGACAGCTTCGGCACCTGGGATCTGGTTACTGTTTCAATTGTCTGCTGCAAAAGTTGTGGCTACTGCTTTGTGCAAAGGTTCTGGTCTTGTTGGGGGTCTGTATGCACCTAGTTTGATGATAGGTGCTGCTGTTGGTGCAGTCTTTGGAGGCGTATCAGGGGAGCTGATCAATTCTGCTATTCCTGGCAATTCTGCTATTGCCCAGCCTCAAGCATATGCACTGGTAATGCAAACTTCTCCTCACATGGTTATTACAAGTCATTAATCTTGTCTGATCAAAACTCCTTCCAGCTCTTCCTAGGTCTACCTCTAACACATTAAGAAATGCATTGGAGTGATAAATTAATTTAAAATTAGTTTTTGCCCAAAATGCCCTTATTTAATGCTGATATCAGCGTAAGAAGGGTGATATTTGATATCAAGCATTTAATGCGCATAGATTTCATAAACAGCAAGATCAAAAGGAACAAACAAATTTGGAAGGAGTGTTATTTTCGTAGCAGATATTGTGGAACAGATAATCACTTCATAATGAATGCAGGTTGGAATGGCTGCTACACTAGCTTCGGTTTGTTCGGTGCCTTTAACTTCAGTTCTACTTTTGTTTGAACTGACAAAAGACTACAGAATCTTGCTTCCTCTCATGGTTAGTGTAAAATGGTCCAAACCACCTTCAATGTTTTTGGGCTAAACTCTCACCCCATGTTTATTGATCTGACCTTTTTTTTTTACTTTTGATGACAGGGAGCCGTTGGATTGGCAATATGGGTTCCTTCAGTGACGAACCAGCCAAAGGTCATGGAAGTATCCGGCACAAATAATTTGTTAAGAGATTATTCTTTTCTCTCTCCGGATGATGACAAATATATTGGAAGTATCCGGGGCAATACTGGAGATAGGAGTGAGTTGGAACTTTCCATTATTGGCAATTCATACGATCTTGAAACAATCGACGACGATCTGATTCTGGACAATCTGAAGGTGTAGCTTTTTTTTACCTCTAAATCCTCGTGCTTTTGAAGAGCAAGTAAATGTTGTCTTGCTCACAGAGTTCTCTTTGTGTACCATATCTATCAGGTTTCTCAGGCGATGTCTAATGACTATTTGAAGCTGTCATCAACCCACACAGTGAAGGAAGCTTTGGATTGCATGAACGAAAGCCAGGAGCGTTGTGGCATTGTGGTTGACAATGAAGATCATCTCGAAGGAATTTTAACATATGGTGACATAAAACGGAGTTTATTGAAGAACTCTGGTGATTTGCTGCATACAGATGTATGTATTCTTTTGTATAGCAGTAATTAAGGGTTGGCTTGGAACACAAAAAATACGTTTAAATACTAAGGGCTCATTTGACTTCAGAACTTGCTGATCCTTGAGAAATGCAAGTCTTTTTTAAAAAAACAAAAAAAAAAAGAATCCCATTTCATTTTCCAAGGTAAAGCCACACAATAAAAATAACTTTATTTAACGATTCCTTTTCCTTTCCCTAGCATTGTTCTACTTCAAAACAGAGCCTAAAAGTTTTAGTTTTTCTTTGTTGGTCAAGTTCTATCTGGGAGTCTCTTTGAAACAGCCTCACTACTTCCAAGTAGGGGCAGGGGCACGGTTTTCCTACGCACACCCTCCCCAGACCCTACTCTTGTGAGATTTTACTAGGTGTGTTGTTGTCGTTGTTGGTTAAGTTCTCTTCGCTGCATTTTGCAGGCAAATACGTCGCTTGTTTCCTCCATTTGCACAAGAGGGATAAGCTACCGAGGACAAGAATGTGGTCTTCTAACTTGTTATCCAGATACAGATCTTGCAATCGCAAAGCAACTAATGGTGGCTAAAGGAATCAAACAGTTGCCAGTTATCAAGCATACAAGAGACATTATTCAAACAGAGAGAAAACACAAAGTAATCGCCATCTTGCAATATGATTTCATTGAGGAGTCCATAAGGTGTTTATTGCATTTTTTTTTTGCGTTATTTAATCT
The DNA here is from genome assembly GCA_900332095.2 of Cuscuta campestris. Taxonomy (NCBI): domain Eukaryota; kingdom Viridiplantae; phylum Streptophyta; class Magnoliopsida; order Solanales; family Convolvulaceae; genus Cuscuta; species Cuscuta campestris. Next base: position 427,582 of record OOIL02004480.1, on the reverse strand, counting down.
CTTGTTTTATGCTTCTTTTTCCTCTTAAAAATCTGAGCTTTAATCTTTTTGCAGAAGAGAGGTCAACCGCTTGAAATCAATCTGTCAGCAGATAAGAGAAGAGGATTCAGATCCCACGGATGCAAATGGCCACTGACAACAGTATAGGAAAACAAACTTCAAGAATTGGTTCTCTTTTGTTGAACTTCACAATCAGTTCTTATAGATAATGTTATAGGAGTCATGTTACAATAATCCTAAGTTTGACACCACGAGTGACAACTCTCTATGAATTTGTCTAATTCCGTATTGTGTTTGTGAACAAATTTACTGACGGCTGTCATCAGTGGTGTCAAACTTTGGATTATAGTAGAGCATTATTCATGTTATACCCCTCACTGTGCTCATATAGTTCTTGCCCTAGGCTCTGGCCCCTTTTGCTGTGGAAAAAAATTGGGGAAGGAAAAGTACATTTGTATTTTCTGTATATGCAATTTATTTTAGCAATGGCAAATTACAGTTAGTTGAACTATTGGTGAATTCACTTTTGTTTTCTTCTGTTACAGTTTTTTTATAGGGGTAAGGTCTACGTACTCCATCCTTTCGGATCACATCATAACTTTAAAAAAATTAATGTAAGATTCGCAACGTTAAAATCGGATATCGCTCTGGATTTGGGGAAGACCGCCCAAACTTGAAAGTACTTCAGCAAGTTTTCCTTTAAATAATTTTTGATCTAAACATATTTATCATTTTATGCTATTTCTAGGTGATAATTCATTCAAATGTTTATATTTCCAGAACATTAGACATGAAAACTCCATTCGTCTTAAATCAGTTAAATGTTCTCATTTATAGTCTTTAACCGTCCAATATTGGTGCGTTCCATGTTGTTTCTCTTCCCAATCCAAATGCCAGAATTTGACCAAATTTTCAAAATTTTCCACTATAGGTATCCATAGAAGTTGTGCATCAAAAGAATAACAAAGAATAAACTATGGAATGCACCAAGAAATATAATCCAATCTAACATTTCTTCTTCTTCTTCTTCTTCAAAACCCCATAATGGCAATAGAATTTAAGTTTTCACATCTGAGGTCCAAGAGGCAACCTACTGGTGGTGAACTGCTGATAGGGTGAAGAGTCATTAGAAGAGAGATTCAAACCGGGTTCCGAACCGGGCTCCATTTTTGGTTCTGCCTTGACCATCAGCAGCCCATTCATCGGTGGGCCCGGTTGGTGCTGTCCTAGGTACGGATGATGAGCTGGAAACATGCCCGCAATGCCTTGCTGGCTCATCATCCCGAAACCGAATCCGAGGTGGGGCCCGCCATGGAAACCGAAGGATCCGAGGTGGGGCATGGCGAACTGCTGGTGAGGAGTCTCAGGCCTGTGCACATGAACACTCTGTGATGGCAAAATGCTGGAGGAACCCCCAGGATTGTTGGCATGGCTATGATGATGGTTGTTGCTGTTTCTGGCTGCTGGAACATCATGGTTGTGTTTCCCTTCATAGGTTGTAATAACTGATTTCAGATCGTGCGAAGCCCTCTCCACATGCTTCCTAACAGTGCAGCCAGCGCTCGTGCACTTGTAGTAACTCCTGTGGAAGCAGAGACAAAGAGCGTGTTAGATTTAAGGGTCAAGAAGGTTCTGATACGATGTTAATAATGAACCAACTCAGGCTTGTGATTCAAGGGACACAGAAATCTTTTTATATTCTAGCAGAAACAGTTATGCCCCCACACCTTGGATTTGGATTCCCTTTCACAACCTTTTGTCCATACTTGCGCCAACGGTACCCATCATCTAGAATGTCAACCTCGCTGGTAGTCTGCACCACCACCCTGGGTTCTCTAATGGCTCTTGTCGCCCCTCCGGTCATTTCTGCTGCATAAGTTTCAATCTTCCTAGAAAACATCATCACGAACGTAACATGTCATTGTTTGTAACATTTTTTTTAGCAAATTACATGAAAAAATAGGTTCTTTTGATGAAATATGGCTTTTTTTGGATTGTGTTGTTTTATACACCTTCTCTTTGAGTCGAGCTCATCTCCTTCACCCTCATAACCCAGTGATACGCTGCCATTTGTACCGCGATCGTCTTCATCTTCATCATTTGAAAAAAGGGAAGAACCATCCACAGGATCCCCAGATTCATAATGAGTGCCATTCTGGGCCTGAGGTCCTTCGCCGTGTTCAGACCCCAAAGGTGCAGAAGATGTTACTTCAAGATTCTCACTCTTCCAATCACCATTGTTGTCCTGTTCAGCATTTTCGGATTCAACGGCTGCCCTACGATTGGAGGGAGGCTTCGGGTGAGTGTGGGCCCCCATATAGATAATCTCTGTGATATGACCCTCCTGTGACCGCTCCACCTTCTTCTTGACTGGGCAATTCGAATGTGTGCACTTGTAGTAACTCCGCGGATACTCACTCCCTCTCACCTGTTTCTGCCCATATTTTCTCCAGTTATAGCCATCATCAGCCGGTGCACCAACCGAACTGGGATCTCCAGCATCCTCAGCATTGGGCTCAGAAATGGATTGGCTGTAAAGACTGGCTGGAGGTACCTGTCAAAACCAAAGGCGACTAATGAGTTTCGTCTTTGCAGACTTTGCTTTATGCATGACAATGAACCAAGGGAAGTGATAGAAGACAGGTGAAACTGCTTTGCTAACCGTAACAGGGCAAATGGGAGGAACATTCTCTATAAATGGCTTGAATGCAAATGATGAGGTATCATTGTTGTTGTTGTTATCAGAAGCCACTGCGAATAATGTCGAGTTTTGACTGTCACCCATTGATGGAAATGCAAATTTCCCAGTTGTTGGAGATGATTGGACCTGCATATAACAACCCAATCCTTGATAAATATTTTCTTTTCAAATAAACTGAGTTGAAGACATGTTAAATTAAAACATCATAATTCAATCCAGGAAGATTAACTTACAAGAGAATTAGAGAGGAAAACTGGGGAATCAAGAAGGGTTGATGGACTAAGGCCAGGTGGAATTGCCAAGTGAGACCTGGTTTCTTGGTGGTTTACAGCAAGAGCAGAAGGGCGAATGCTCTCAGTGTTCAGCTTTGGGGCACTGAAACCGGCTCTAGCTGCCATCCTCTCCATTAAACCTCCTCCATGACAGTTGGTTTTTGGCTCAGGCTGTGGACTGATGAATCCAGCTGCAGTTTGATGGCGGGCTGGTGATACACATTCTTCTTCTTCTTCTTCAGCATCAGTTTTATTTTCATTGTCATTAGTCAAAGAGAAAAATGCATTAGAACTTGTTGGGCTGAGCATCCAATAATCTCCCATGAATGGTTGCACGCGATCACCACCAAAATCATCCATTTCAGAAACACTTGAGATCAGCAACTGCAATACAAGACTATCAAGATTGTTTTCCTGCAATAGAGAAAGACGAAAGCTTTTTAAGCCATAATGAAAAAACAATGGAATAAGATTCTTGAGGGCATAATCAATAATGTCTATTGATTTATGGCTAATTTCAAGAAATATTATGATGACATTTTAAAGATTTTGTTTTATTTTAAACAAAAATGTTTAGGACCATTTTGCCTGCACCAGCTAGTTTGTTCTATCAAACTTTGCTTCTAAGATGGAAACTTTTTGTTAAATTGAAGAAGGGCAACAATGTAACACCCAGGTCAAGGATAAAATGAATACAGAAAACCTGAGGATCCACCATTAATATGAATTTCCTTATTTGTCTAACCAAACAAGGAACATTCAAACAAGCAACTTGCTGCATATTACCCAGTAAAAGGCATTCGTGGAACGAATGAAATCACGAATGACCAAATCTCAGTCTATATCACTCTAGAATAGAAGAAAAACAGTCAACAAAAACTTAAAAATCCCAACATCAGCGTGGTTCTCAAAAAATAAAACAGTCATCAGGATCTGAAGAACAACAAGAATCATCAAGAACAGTATAGTTATTAAAAAACAAGATCAAATCATAGTTTGATTTTTCCCACTAGTAATCAGATGGAAAAAAGGTCAAAACTTTTGGATTGGAAGCAAAAAAACAAGTGATTAGGAGAAACGATAAAGAATTCCCAGCACAAAAAATCCAATCATCATACAATGATGATGGTGATTAGGGATTGTGATGGTAAAAAAACAGCACCTGAAATGAAACACTTATGCAGTTGCTTGGAGATTGTTATTTTTCTGAATCCATGAAATGAACCAAATCCTTCCCGTTCTTCTTCTTCTTCCAAGAAACGCCGCAGATTTGGCTGTAAAGGGCAGGAGGAATATATGATTGGGTTTTTGGAGAAACAATAAAGTTGTTGTCTGAACAAATCAAATCGTGGGAATCAAAATAAATGAATGCAGATAGAAATGGGAAAGTGGTGGGGGGGGTTGTTTGATGTGGACCTGCTGAATAAGGGTCTGAAATCTGTTTTGGCTTTCAGTCTGCCTCTGCAAATTTACTCCATTTGGGAGTGTGTGTGTGTGAATGAATAGATTTTGTTGAGCCGGGGAACAATATCAAATTTGACCCACCAATGGGAGGCTACCATGCCGACTATTTATCTTGGACTAACAATAAAGTTGCCCTAAAACCTACTCCCTCTAGTATACTCTCACCCTCCCACCCTCCCAAAATCCTTGCTAGATTATATACTTCCTCCGTCACGCGCTGTATTTGTCCACATTTGACTTTTGAAACTGTTCATCTAAGCACTTTGAATCATCAAATTCTCTCAATGTGTAAGCCTAAATATAATCATGTGTGATCTTGTTTGATTTGTCTTAACATATAGATTATTAATATATAATTTTTATAATTTTTTAATATACAAATTATAAGATAAAATGGATTAAAGAAGTGCATTGGATGGTGTGTAAAAATGGAAGTGGACAAATACAATGGGATGGAGGAAGTACTTCCTACCAACTTTCTTCCTTCATTTTTTTTACTTCCAACAAAACACTTTTATTTTCTATTAAAAAAATTAATTTTACCCTTCTTTTTTCATACCCTATCTATCACATCATACTTTTTCTCTAATACTTAATCCATCACATCTTACTTTTACCTATCACGTCAATGACAAAATTAGAAGTCAACTACTACGTGCAACCATTTAATACTTCCTTATTTTTACACAAAGTCAAAATAGAAACACTTTTATAGAACGGAGGGAGTATATTATTATCTTCCTAAATGATTAACATATTTTATTATTCAAAAATTGTGAGAATTTTTGTTTATTTGTGTGATTTCAATAATTATTTGATAAAATAAAATATTTTTATCACCTCTTACGTGATTTTATTTTTTATTTATATATCAATCTTTACTAAATTAAAAAAACTTGAGATTTTACTTCGTTGTGCATAAAGGGTAATGATATTGGGACGGAGGAAGTAAAAGTTTAAAACAAGTTGAATCTTAATTTTTTTAATTTATTTTTTTTAAATATTGATATAAAAATAAAAAATTAAATTTATTTATTTAAAAATTATGTCAGAATTGCTTTAAAATAGAAGATGACGAGAATATTTTATTTTATTAAATAATCAATGAAAACGTCCAAATAAACAAAAGGGAGAACTTTTTGAATAAGAGTAAAAAAAACTATGAAAACACAAAAATACGAGTCATATCTTTTTTAGGACCAAAATAAGAATTCACACTAAAATTGTTATATTTCTACATTAGCCGCATTATCACACTGCAACTGCTACAATGTCATTCGTTATTGTAGGCCAGCAAAATACCACTGCCGATCATTGACAATTGACTAACCATACGACCATATTACGGAGTAGAGCAATGCTAGGGGTACACCAAAGATGTACCCCAAATGTACATCACCCCTTCTCCACCACCCATTTTTATTTTATTTTTATTTATTCATTTTTTTTGAATTTCTTACTTTTTTTTGTAGACAAGGAGGGGGTTGGGGACAAATGGGGTACATGTACCCCTAGCATTTTTCGGAGTATATTGTCATTACTTTTTAATGACACTTGCTCTCAGCCCATAACACATGAAATACATATAGGCAAAGATAAGAGCAGAAAATGGAGTTCTGGTGCCCAAGTGAAAAATATCAAATCGCTTAACCCGGCGCCTGAGACAACTTGTTCCGCTCAACTCATGACGACAGCCGGAAATTGGTTCGCCGCCGACGAAGGCAATGGCAGAAGCTCGCGCCATTCACTGGAGAGGCTCCCGGACAGCATAATCTGCGAATTTCTGCAAAAGCTGGACTTGGAATCTCTCTGCGCCGCCGCTTGTGTGTCCCGCACCCTCCGCTCGGCCGTCTATCAAGTTCTTGCTTCTCTTTCCTCTCTTGATCTCACTGTAAGCCTTTCCCTCTTTCTTCACAAATTATCTTATGAAGGGGATTTCTTTTTTTCTTTTTTTTTAATCACTGAATATTGATGTGTCACCACATGTTTGATAGAATGCCACACACAATGGTGCACCCTGCACTTCTCTAAAGTCTTGTAACTAAAAAATTTATAAAAAATTCAGCTTGCGTTCATACAAAAATGGGTTGATTCTTTTAAAGAAGAACATGAGCAAGAATGAAATTGACTTTTAACAGGCATTTCCCCTAGACCCCAAGACTCTGCAACTTATTGTAGGCAGATTCGAAGGGGTGAAGAGTGTAGCTGTTGATTGCCTCCGCGTGGTTCATTTTGATTTTATTAATATCTTGGGAGCACAAATCCGGGAACTGAATTTGTTAAAATGCTCTTCGCCATTCCACAACACCCTTAGCACAATTGGTGCGAGGTTCCCAAATTTAAGGCAAGTTCTTTTCCTTCATGCAGTATCTACTTTCAAATTTTTTTGCTCAAAGTTTGATGGAGATAATGTTTCAACTTCCTATTACTTCATTCAATTCATAAAAAAGATCGTATCTTTACTCTTGTTAGTAGACTGAGATTAGTATTGCTTGCTTCTGTTTGTTGAGTCAGGGTTCTTTCAATTGAATTAGCTGGTCAAGGATTACCAGAAGTAATTACCAAACACCTAGCAACAATGCTTAAGGATGTTTCCTACCTCGAGGTAAAACATTGAATATATTCTCTTTGTACTTAATGTTTTCAGTAGTGGAATGCACAGTAATTTGACCAATTTCCTTTTCTTGCAGTCTCTGTCTTTAAAAGTTCACGTAACTGAAGACAATGCATGTATATTTCAATCTGTTCACCTCTTTCTACCAAAAACTCTCAAAAGTTTGAAGTTACAACCAGTGGATCAACAGCATTTTATCCATTCCTTAGTACCTACTGTAACCATTTTTACCAAACATCTATGCTCCTATAGTTCTTTCTTCAATTTGAAGATTTTGTCACTTGTGCTAGATATTATTTCTGATGAACTCGTGTTATCTATTGTAAATTTTCTTCCCTTTTTGGTTGAACTGGGCCTTGAAGATAGACCACACTTGGAGCCACCAATGCATCTTGACCTCACCAATGCCGGGCTTCAGTCTCTCGGTGCTTTGGAACAATTAACAGTCCTCTCAATCATACGGAGCAGAATAAACCTTCCAGTTTATTTCAAAAGAGTTAACGATATGGGGATGCTTATTCTTTTCGAGAACTGCAGAGGCTTGGAATCCTTGAAGCTCGGTGGGTTTTCGAAAGTTACAGATGCTGGTTTCTCAGCAATTTTACATTCGTGCCAGAAGTTGAAAAAACTTGACCTTCGTTATGCACTTCTCTTGTCAGACCTCGCGTTCCACAATGTGAAGGAGGTTGCTAGTTCTCTTGTCAAGTTAAGGTTATTATCATGTAATCTTCTCACTAGTGAAGCTCTAGAAGAACTCTCATCTTTTGGCAAACTGGAGGTTCTTGACCTGTCCGGTTGCAGAAGCATTGCAAACCCTTGCCTTAGCTATGTATCAAGCCTTCGTACACTCACCAGTTTAAGTTTAGCTGGTTCTGATATCACTGATGAGGGGCTGGCTATACTTGGTAGAGGCAGCTCACTGCTCACACATTTATGCGTTAAAGGTTGCAAGAGAATATCTGAAAAGGGAATTCACAAGTTATTTCACGGCGAAGGGAAAATTGGGAATGAATTGTTATGTTTGGATATTAGCTACATGGCCGGGATTTCTGATGCAGCGGTTGAAACAATTACTTCTTCTGCTAAAGCATTGACCGATCTGTGCATGAGGTATTGTTTCTTTGTGACTAATGCAGCCGTGGAAATGTTAGCATCTAAGGGAAAGTTGAATGACGAGAGTACCCCTCTTCGAAAACTTGATCTTTGTAACTGCACCGGTTTATCGGATGATTTAGTTGAAAGTTTTGATGAGGCTTTCTTCCCTGGTTTGCACTGGCTTGGTGTTGGTTTTACTGTCTTGAAGAGTAGAAAAGATCACTTTGATGCTATCTGGGCTTCACGGCCGTGGTTAACTGTGTGTTTTGATGGCTGCGAATTGGGATGCCATGATGGGTGGCAATTTCACGTTTGATGGCCTATGCAGCTTGAGCCGGGGCGGTTTCTTGAAAACAGTCTCTCTACTTTCAAATAAGAGCAAGGTCGGCCCCACACCCCTAGACCCTACTTTCGTGGGTCCCAATTGTGTTGTTGTTGTTTTTGTTGTTGAGCAAAGCATGAAACAAAATGAGATTGTGAAACCTGAAATAGAAGTGCTTGGAGATGTTTGAAATAGGATGATGTCTCAATTACTCCTCGGCAAGCACTTATGAAATCAAATGTAGTGTTATGTACTATTTTGATGTAAATAAATTATGTTGTAAAAAAAATTGAGTCTGAGGATATTATTTCTTTTAGTTTGAGTACATTTTAAATTTTATGAAATAAGTGACAGTGGTGGATCTATTAAGTAGGAATGAGGACATTTGCCCCAATGAGTTTTAGATTTTTTTTTAGTAGTACCCCAATTTTTTAAAAATTTTTAGTTATGCACCCATCAAAAAACAAATAACCCCATAAAAAATTAAAATGAGAAACTTCAATCTAGGGTTGGAGAACCGGACGAAGGATTCATGATAAAAATTAAAAAAAGAGAAAGATATGAAAGATGAGAAAGAAGAGAGAATTATATGAGAATGAGAATATGTTGTGTGTATATTTTTAAATAAATGAGAGGGTATTTATAGTTGAAAATTTAAAAAACATTAAAAAAAATTGTCAACGGCCAAAAAATTGACCGCTAGGGGGGGGGGGGGTAGGGGGCAACGGCTCCTGCGTTACAGCCTCGTTACACGTGGAATGCTATGCGTTTAACGCCCGTATAACACATGAGGGGGGCGGCGTTTGACGCCTAGAAGGCGATAAACGGGGGCTTCATGGGCATTTCCACTACCCTAAGTCATGCTCTTTTGTCAACTCATTTTATGCTAAAATTTCTGAAGATTGAGCTCCATGGTCTATTGTTGGTCTTTGTTGGGACTGTTTTAGGTTAATATCTTCTAAAAGTGAATGATAAAGACGTGGAGAGAGTCTTTGTTTTCTACAAATGGCGACAATAGATTTCTGGTAAATGTTTGATAAAACTCCAAATGTCAAGAAAAAGGAATGCTACAATTAGGAAGTGTTCCCAAATGCAAAATATATAGATACATCAAGGCAGAGTTAGAACAAAAAGGAGGAGTTGCTGGTGCCCAAAGAAAAAAACCCACACACAATCAAGTCCCAACCAGCCAAAAGCTAAGATAAAATGTAAAGAAGATGGAAGTGTTTAAAGACATAAATGTTGCTATGCGATTTCTACAGTGTGTATGCTGCTTCCCCAAGGCACACATTACTTCTCGGCGACTTTGCGCAGTAAAAGACTGGCTTGAAAGTAAGCGCTCAAATAAAAGACGCTCGACCCCCTCTCCTGATGTGTCTATCATATGCAATGTTGAATTTCTCAACCAGCTCGTTCATCGTGCTGCCATCAAGAGAACAAACATTTGTTAGATATATAAATACAACAATAGAGCTAGTAAAATCCATCTAGGCAGTAGGTTCTAAGGGAGGGTGTATGTACGTAGACTTTACTCCTGCTTGGAAGCAAAGTGGTTGTTTCCAAGAGGCCCCCAATTCAACAGAAAAGCACAAATAAAGTAACCACGGCATTGTATTCAAAGCACACGTGCATGGCCTTCATACTTAGGCAACAAGAAAAAACGATAGAAAACACTACAAAGGCCCCCTACCCAACTACTCTAATACTAGCTGTCCTGACGCTTCTATCAAAGGCCATAGTTTGTAGTTCGTTATATATATATATGTACACACACACACACACACAAGGTTAAAAAAAAGGACATCACTTAGAAGCCACTTATGAATGGATGGCCTGTTTGTTACCTGACTATAATTCACAAATTAAACCAATCCAAACAAACTTGTAATTAATTATACCTTGAGCAGTTGGTGAACATTGCCAGGTAAGTCACTAACAGTGTGTCATTATACTCCTGCAAAGGAAAATGAAAAGTGAGTGAAGTTTTAAGCACAAAAAAATACTGTAAAAGATATATACTGATATGAAGAAGATGATTTTGAATCAGCATGCAAGAAAATGATTGATATTTCCTTTAAGAATATTCCTAGCAGTTTCCGAGTTCCAAACAAAACCCCATAATGGGATAATTTATAAAAAAATTATATTATGTTTGATTATAATAAAATCAAATGAGTCTTGCTCAGATTTCTGCACGCTAAACAGCAATGAGTGATAACCCAGTATATAAAAACTGAATTTCTTCCCTGGAATACTAACCATCAAGAAATCATCTTGGAATTTCTCAGACTCGATTGCCGGTAATCTTCTCAAGAGACTAGAGACCTGCCTTAGCAATGAATTCTCGGATGGAATTTCACCTGCATTTGCATTCATAAAGCAATTAAAGCATGATATGTGCCTTTCATGGTCCTTTTCCATTATAACGACACAATTCCAGGTGCTTCTAAGCTGTGCTTGTTTCATAAAAAGTCTTACTACAGCTTAAATAACAATTATGGGTAGATTACATTAACGGATGATGTAGATAATTGAAAAAGCTCAATTTGGATTAGATTGTGTTTGGTTCAATATTTTAGAACATAACATAATACTCTGTAAGAGAAACCCATGTTAGATATGATGAAATATAATAATGTAGAATGCTACTCCAACGTTTTTGCCCTTGAGTTTGAGTGGGCGCATGTTCTTTCGTATTACAATAGAAATAAGTATAAATTATAATATAATTTGCAATTTGATAGTACATGATAACATATTATTAAATAAATACATGAAACTATATAACATGTGGGCACATAGAGAAATAGTGCAAAGACAATGCATTTACAGTAACACTCAACGTCCCAAGAGAGAAACTGGTTACCTTTTTGCATAGCAAGAAGATAGTGGTGAAGCACTCTGATTCTGCTATTCAACATTTTGATAGCACTATGTATGCCAGTAAGATGAGCAGCCACTGTATTCAGGAATTAACATCCATAGGTGAGAAGGTTCCAACTTTCAACCACAAAAATAAAAAAAATTGAAAAACAATAGGTGACACAACTGCACAGATTCTATGTAAAGAAAAATGAGTCTCAAAGAACAATGAATTTGACCAGCAATGTAATAGAGCTCACATTGTGTAGCGGCAGAACCTCCATCCGAGGGTTTAAGATGTGCAACATGATCAACAGAAATTCGTTCAGCTTCAACCGTCTTAAAAGAAACAGAGAAAAATACATTTGGTCACCTGTTATTTTCCACATCTAGACCGCATTATGAAAGATATGCAGTAAACAAAGAGCAACCAACCTCAATTGTGTAGCTGGCACGGACAAAAATAAGCTGTGGTATCCCATCAATCACATGCATCTCTTCAGTGTCAATAAGTATAATAAATGAGCTAGGAGAACCAGTGATAGAGGTAATAGAGAGTAATATTATGCTAGAATCTTATATAAAATACAAAATATGCTAACTGGATTCAAATGAGACTTTCAAGTTGTATTTCACATTTTGAGGATTTGGTTTAAAAAGTTATATGAAAATTTTAAAGTGAGGAATTCAACTCATGTATAAGCACATTGCGCATATCATCTAGAATCTAGACAGAAAACTTTAGAGTAAGAAGCACACACCGCTTTCGTAGATGGTGACTGGCAAATCCTTCTGTGCATGATTGATGGATGGGTTGAGAAGAACATATACCGGACTTTCATTGATATCCATCAGCTGTGTTCATAGAATATTTATATAAAAGGTTTTACATTTTGACAACCACGCAATTTAGAACTTTTACGATCCTACGATACAAGTTGAAAAAGAGCAACTCCATCACATGTAGAACAATTCCGTTGACATTTGTTGAATAAGGCAACTTTTTTGGCAAATTTTTTCAATGTTCAGTGGGTATGTCCTAAATGCGTCCTATTAGCAAAAATGTCTGTCTGAATTTTGAAAGATCAATAAATTATATTGATGTTCCTCCTTTTCCAACCTTGTTCTAGCACTACCCTGAACTACAAAATGATATATTGGATATCATTAATGTATGATACCTAAATAGTTCTAGCAGGTCATAAGATGAAGAACTTCATGTAAACACAACCAATGGGCAGCAAAGCCAAAATTGAACCAAGTACATCATAAATAAACAGAACTTGATTTAGCCACAAAGGAAAACTCACAGCTTTGTGAATGTGCATATCAGATTCCTGAGCATCACTCCCAGTTGAGTACCATCCCAGTATGTAAAAGTTTGGAAACACCTTCTTATCTGTTCATGATTTAACAAAAACAACACAAGTTTCAGTTCAACATGGAATTTATCACACCAATTGCAAATATATTGCATACATTAAGAGAAAAAAACAAATGATCAAACTCACATAGCTCTTGCTTCTTTTCTAGAAAGCCGCGGTCCAGAGTATGAGTATCAGGATCATAGAGAAGCTCGAAGCTGTTGAAGACCTCGACAGTGCGTCCTCGCTGAACGCCGATGACGCATCCGAAAACCCTAGGCGGAGGCGTAGCAGCGGCGGGAGAGGAGGGCTCGGCGCCGTTAGGGGCAGAGTGGAGAGGCGGAGGTAGGGACTGGGACTTGACCCGGGTGTGGTGATCCGAGATGTTGAGGATAACCAGCGGGTGGAGTTTGAAAGTCAAGCCACTGCTCGAAGAAGACGCCATTCCTTTTCCTTTCTCCCGATTGATTCTGGTCCAGATTTTAGGAGGGGATCAAGAGGAGAGAGGGGTTTTTGCTTTGCCTTCTTCCCGTGCGTCCAATTTCGAATTTTGCTTTTGGGGTTGGTTTTCAATTTTGGTCTAAAATTAAATTGTTTACTTTTTCACATAGTTAAATTTTATTTATTTCTTATCTAGTTTTATTACTTACCGAGTATTTTATAAATGATATATTGATGTCATTTTTTGTTTTGAGAAAAATGTTGATATAATTTTTGAATATGTATTCTTTTTCTAACTCTATCCAAATTCATATATTACGAAGTATATAGAATCAAAAATTAGTTCATTCGAATATCAAGAACTGAAATGAACAACGTAAATTGAAAGAATACTTAAAGTTTTGTTTTCTACGTGGCTAAAAAATAAATTTTATAGAGTATATCTTTTTATGTTTTTTTTACAAAATAAAAAATAATAATACGGGATTCTTATCATTTTTCTATCTTTGAAATAAAACATAGTAATATGAGATTCTTATCATTTTTGTCAAATACAGAGCTTGTTTACTTTTTTATGTGATCGATTGCTCGATTGGACAACCCTAGCAAATGTTACAAGGCTTGGTCATCGAAATATCACAAGAGGCTAAGGGTAGGCATGAGCCAAATCAAATTGATTTTCATGGGAATCGGCCTTGACTTGATTTTAGAATAAACGGGTCGAAACGAGCTACAATGTTGAAAAAGAATATTTAGAACCGGCCATAACCCAACTTATACACTTACACTTATTTCAAGCGGTTTAGTGTTATAGGCCCAACACATTTTCAAAAATAAAAGTTTGGGCCCGGTCCTAATTCACTCCGGACCTGCGATTCGATTTCGATCCGTGATTCTAAGACCTATTTCTCCAACCTATGTAGTGTTTTGTTCAACTTATTTTTTTTTTGCTTATTACTTATTCTTATTACAATCAGACCAGAACAAATTAGATCAGAAACCGTGTTAATCTTAATTACAATTAGATCAGGTGAATGGAATGCATTCTTAATAGGGGCAATCCATAACCGTGGCCCAATCCCCCTTACACTATTGCCGCATATTTAAATAATGATAGGATTGATAGCGCTAGATTGACCAATTGGGGCACTGGGCGCCCAACAGAGGCCCACTTAAGAGTATGCATTATGACCCAATTATTGTGGAATTGAATGCTTATGCATCAAAATAAAAAAAAATACCAATAAAAGTTTCTAATAACTTTTGCTTGTTTATATTTTCAATAATATTTGATAAGGTAAAATACTCCTGCCCATCTCGTTTTGAATAATTATAAAAAGAGATAAAACACATTTTGAAAGACAAATGAAGTATATAATAATAGTGTAATACTCGTAGAAGTCGGGCCAATTGTGCCTGTTTCCCTCTAAGCGGGTGGCCCTTCCAAGTCGGATCGGGTACTCCAAACCCATACACGCGTGTCACTCAACAATAAGCATATTTTTCACTTTTCTTTACATAATTGAATTCATTAATTATTTGTTAGAATATTGTAGTAATCTCGTCTCTTATTTTGGAGGATGTATAATATTGGATAAAATTTTTAATATAGAAATTTTATTTTTTAAATTTTAAATTAAACCATTATTAATCAAATTGAATATGGAGTAAAAAATAAATAAGTTTACTTAATGGTCTAAACTCCTAAATTATGTAGTTATTTCAGTTAATGCAATAAGCTTACTTACATAACGAGTGGAGTATTAATTAAATACGAATATTTGTTTTTTTAATTAATGGAGCACATGTGGGTGTTAGTGGGATTTGTGTGTATGGTTGAATCTATCTTTCAAACGTCAGATCAATTCAATGGGTGAGTGATTGATGCAGATATGAATGTATATTTTCATGTCTACCCAAAAAAAGAACACTTTCTTGCACGAATGAATCTATATACTCGTACAAAGAAGGGATTCTTTTGACACCAGTGTCAATGTATTTTTAGAATACTTATGGAGTTATGGTACTCTGTTTATAAATTTGATACGGATTATTTTCTAACCATAATCTATTGAGAAACCTTTACTCCAGCTCAACTCGAACTTATCCTCATCTCTTTCAATTTTAATCCCAAAAATTTATTGCGTTTGTTGTCAACTTTTTTAATCTTAAAGTCAACAAAAAAAATCTAGAGGCAGAAGTTTATTATATACGAATTAAAGAGGTGTTGAAGAGAAATTAAAAAAATATGTAAATTTAGAAAGATGAGATTGGATGGATTGAAGTGGAAGATTTGTTGAAATTATAGAGTTGGGAAAAAAATTAACGCGGCTTACTGCCTGCAGTGGGCGGCCGCCGCGATTTTTAGCCACAAAAGATGCGCAGCTTCAGCGTACGACGCGCCAGATGAGTTGCAGCGGCGGGCGAGCTGCATTTTGTCCCGTGATTCGATGCGGCATGACGCATTTGGCATGGATGTAAAGCCCTAAAATATGTTAAGTATGGACTATGATACTCTGACCCTAAAAAAAATTCCTTACAAATAGCTAGTTAGTATAATTTGTGTCTAAATTGTTTGTGACTCTAAGATACGAAAGATTTGGAATAAATTAAGATTAAAATAATGGATGGATTTGAAAGAAGTTTTTAACGTGGGAGCGTGGGACGTGACAAATGTGACATAGCTAGCAAGTGGAGTGGTATAGGGTCGGGCAATGCTAGGGGTACACCAACATGGGGTACCCCAAGTGTACACCAAGCCAACACAAACACAAAATGTCTGTGCAACACAGACACTTTGTGTCTGTGTGTGTCTGTGTTGGCTTTGGTGTACATTTGGGGTACCCCATGTTGGTGTACCCCTAGCTTAATTCTACAGGGTTTTGTGTCTCTTTCCCATATCATTGCCATGCCTCAACCATTTTATCCTATCAAGTGTCAACTGTCAACCTCCCTTAAATTTAACACACAATATTTTTGTGTTTCAAATTAAAATTTTCTCTTATTTTTTATACGGAGTACTTAATAATTTAAATTGTTTTGTAAAGAATCATTTAATAAATTTTTAAAATGAATAAGAAATTTATTTTAAGATTATTAAGAAATTCATTTTGAGAAGAAATAATGAATGTTTTGACTCTACTATTTAAACCAATTTGAATTAATTAACTGGATGTATCGCTTTTCTCTTTGCTTCGTCTCAAAATGATTATCACAATTTTTTACTTTCTTCATAAACAAAAAGTATGCAATTCAGAATTATTATTTTTTCTACAATCAAATTTTAATTACTAAATATTACGCATGGTTCAACCAATTTTAAAAGGGAAATAAAATGATATGGAAAAAGTTTTTCTCGTTTGAATCGAAAAAAGAAAAAGAAATGAGAAGTCAATTAGAACTAAGAGAAAAACCAAATTCTACCAATTTTAAAAGAAAACATTTTATTTTCTTTTTCTACTAAATTACTTGGATCAAACATGATGTAACTTTTACTTTTTTTTAAAAACAATTTTCTTAATTATTTGGGAGAGAGTAAAAAGGCAGGAAAATTAGACCTTGTAATGCACAGTAGATTGCGGGCTTGCGTGGATGGGCGTCCAAAGGAAGACCGGACCGTGTATATTCAGATCTCATGTGTATCTTTCAATTACCCATTATGAAACTTGTTCATTTTTATTTTAAATATAATTTATTTAACTATCAAAAGTTTAAAAACATAAAATTTTATGTATAAATTTTAATTTATATAAAGTTTAATTTATTTTAAGTATAAATTTTAAAAATAAAATTTATTTTAATTTAAGTATAATTTATTTTAAAAATAAAATTTATATAGTCAAAAATTTTATCAAAAGTTTTTTCAAAATAAAAGATGACAAGATTATATTATTTTATAAAATGACAACTAAAAAACGTGAAAAGGGGAGTCAGTTTGATGCTTTGAACATTGGGGTTGGAGGGAGTAATAATAATCAAATTTATTATGGAGTGCTCCCTATGTTCAATAATTATTTTCTCGTTCATTATTCAGAAAGTTAAACTATATTCGCTGTAATGGCTTATTTTTGTTGTCATTTAGTAGAAGTCATGAGATCTGTACCTTGTAGATCTTTTGGTGTAGTTTTTTGAAATGTAATTTTTAATGGCTTATCTGAGTAATATTTTTATATAAATATTTGAAAATAAATTCGGTCGAACTTCGAAACGCGCAAGAGGAATTACGGGAATAAAATTATTGGATGGAGGGATTATAAAATGTTACAAATGTGATCGTAGAGATTATAACATGTAGGGAAGATGAACGGCACCCGAAAAAAGTTAAAATAAAATAAATAAATTAGAACTTATAATTTATTCCTATTCATTTCAATAAATAAAAATAAACCAAGTTGGGAGTACAATGCGCCTTGAATCTTGAGGATGATGTACTCTAGCCGAAAGGATATTAGCGTTGCCAAAGTTGTCCTTAAGGTAATAGTATTTGCCTACATGCTATATAAAGATTGTGTACCTCTTTTTTAAAGATAAAATCGTTATCGTGTGCGGTAATTCTACGGACCAACCACAAACCAACAAGTGAAAACATCACCGGAGCATTGGGGACCCAAAACAAAGGAGAGTGTTGGGGAAATGGCAATGTCTTCTCCCTCAATAATCAATATCCTCAAAGAAAAATGAAAATCCTTCTTCCGTTTGTTCTCCCTACGTGTAAGCGAGAAAAGAGAGTATAGCTCTCACTTTGATAGGCTTAACATCAAGATAGTTGATACCTCCATCTATCATAAATGGTGATCATTAATTGCTCTAATATTAATCCCGGTGTTCGGTAATTAATGATAGTCATTAACACGTCAATCATGCTACATTCCATATAAAATTTCTTCCAAATAATTGAATAATCAATTAATTCTGTAAATATAGACTTCATTTAAACATTACATAAAATAATACTCCAGCCGTTCTACAAATCTTTCGCCCTTTTCTCATCTATTCTAAAAAATCTTTTTCATTTCCATAAAAAAATTTATTTTCACCATATTATTTTTTTACCTACCAACATTTACCTTTGTTTTTAAATAACTACTCCGTATAAGGATGCTGTTTTAAAAAAAATGGAAAATGTTTTAGCTAGGCAGTGACATGATTGGACGGGGATGGATGGCTAAATTCAGCAAATAAATTACACAGTGAACAGAATGGAGTTGTTCTCAAGCGATAGCTAAGAAATGCATGCAAGGTGTAGTGGTTATAGCATATCTTAGCTAGCTAGCTGAATATATACATACATACATATATAGCTTAATTGTTGTATTGATTTCATAATGTATGTAGCTATACTTTTACTCCTACTCTACCTATTAGCACCCACTTTGTCTCAAGTACTTATTAGGTTCCAAAATGTAAGCAACATTTCGAACGACGATATACAAATACTACCGAATATTTTTTTTAGTACTCCGTATCATTTTATTTACAAATTAGAAGAGAAATAAAAAGTAAAAATTATACCGTTGAAAAAAAAGATCAAAAGTTCTACAAAGTTAAATACGACTAGAATATTTTATTGGAGTATATAATACTCCCTCCGTCCTATAATGATCTTCCCAGAGCACTATTCCAACTTCACGGGAATTTATATTTATTTGTGTTTTTTCATGGCCTATATGATAAAATAAAATATTCTTGTCACCACTTGTTTTGTTGAACTTTTGGTGTAGTTTTTAAATATGTATGTTTTATTTTTTATTTCTATACCAATATTTAAATAAAATAGATTGAAAAAATTTGGGATTTTTCTTCGTTTTGCAAACCGGGAAGATCATTATAGGAGGGGTGGGAGGGAGTAAAAATTATCGGAAAAAAAGATGGAGACATGAGATAGAGGGATCCCTGGGCTAGCTGGCCCTGCAAAGTGGGTAACAAAAACAGCCCTATTTTGACAACTTTGATGGTTTTGCTGAGGGGACAGACAAAAACCCAGAAATTAGGGCAAATAAATGATCCCTTTATATTTTACTCCCTATTTTAATTTATTCCCCTGGCCTGGCCTCCTTCTCTCTACTATACTATACTACGTATAGTACAATCACCAAGATTTGTTTTTTTAAGAACACTAAAAAAAAGAGTGTTAAGTACAAATTCTCAAGATGGATTATATTTCTAGATATGATTGTTTGAAAATTTTATTTAGTGTTATACTCTCTTCGTCCCAAAAAAATGTTACATTTCATTTTTTTGCGCATCACAAAAAACACTGCTACTCACATCTAAAAATTCTAAAATTTACCATATTTACTCTTTATTATAAGATGAAATTGTTTTGAAAGTTTTTTTGGCATTTGAGACGATATAAATTAAAAGTGTTTTAAGGGATGCGCAAAAAATGAAACGTAACAATCTTTTTGTGACGGAGGGAGTATTTTTTTTGTGTGGAGCGGACACGAGACGAAGGGTGGGCGTTCAACTTTTTTTAAAGATGTTCTTAGCTTTTCTACTTTTTAAAAAAAATTTAATCAAGAAAATTTTCCTTCCCGTTCTAAATTTCTTACGTCATTTTTATTTTAATTTATGAAATTTATGAAAATTGGAAACTATGAAAGTGAAAAATATATAAAATGTGAGTGATTGAAAAAGGTTTAAAAGAAAAAGAGAAAAATTTTTATAGACGTACTGTATATATTCTTAATTTCATTAAGAATTAAATGAGAACATCATCCTATTCTTAAAAGTAGGGCTGAGCAACGGTCAGTTTCGGTCGGTTTCGGTTTGAAACCGAAAAAACCGACTTTTTTTAACATAATTGAAAACCGACCGAACCGAACCGACCATAAATCAAAACCGACCAAACCAAAACCGAAAACCGCTCATACATCAAAAAAACCGACCGAAAAACCGAATTCTAATTACTTTTATTTTGATTTTTTAATATAAATTCAAGAAACTAATTTGGAAAGGTAGATTGATATATATTAAATTAGTTTAAATTAAAACTTTTCTATTGTCATTGATTTAGTAAGGTAGATAAATTTTTTTTTTGAATTTACACTATCCATTTCATATAAAAATTGCACTTTTCTTATTAATATGTTCAAAACATTAACAAATAAATTTTTAAAAAGTGAAACATTAAAGTTTTCCATAAAAGAGTAAAAAGAAAGCATGTGTGTTAATCAAATATTTTCTAATTTTAAAAAATAAAAAATAAATTAAAATAAAATCATCGGTTATTCGGTCGGTTCGGTTTTTCTTACAAAAAAACCGAAAACCGACCGAAAAACCGAAAAAACCGAAAATAATTTTTACATGAAAACCGAAACCGAAACCGAAACCGAACTTCCGATTATTTCGGTTTTTGGTTTTCGGTTTCGCGTTCGGTCCGGTTAATTTGCTCACCCCTACTTAAAAGCAGGGGAATTTTGTCTCATGCTTTTTCCCGCCCAAATACTATGGTCTATGGACCGTCGATTTTAATCTATTTCATTTAATCTACGGTTATTATTAATCCATTTGTATTACTCGAAATAAAAAAGGGAAATACCGTGTGTATTTAATGCGTTTTTATTTAATTACCAAAATTAATACCATGTGTTTTTATTAATGCCATGTGTATTTTAAGGAAATATGATGTAATTCAGGCAATTATTACCTTAATTAAGGAAATATACTAATGCATGCTTTGAAACGACACATCATTAATTTAAGAAAAAAGTAAAATTTACAAACTAAAAAATAATGGTTTAATAACTAGCGTAATTTTTAAACATTAAAACGAGCTATCACTATATTCTTATTAGCAGAGGAATTATTTTCCCGCTCTATGCACTCATCTCCTGGACCGCCCTATGATTGGTTTTGTAATATTACCTATTTAGAATGATAAATTAAAGGAAATTTTGCAGGCATAATCACTCTATTCTGATAAAAAAAGAAGGGACTAATTTGTTTCCTAACCAATTTTGCCTAATTACTTGATTGTGATAAAAAAGAAAGGGACAGTGCAAGAGATTTTTTATATTTTGTTTCCTATTTAAATAGGTAATTATTTACGCCTAATTATTACTATTATTATTATAATTACTTGGAATAATATTTGTCCATAAAAGGTAACAATCACGTTAAGGTGTAAATTTTTTAATTAATGCATTAAATTTATAGTTTTGTAATTTATAGAATTTCCAATTAAGAAACAAACCATTTAATCATACAAACCATTTGTTTCCGTTTCCAATTTAGAAACAAATCATTTTAATAATACAAACCATTTGTTTCTTTTTGGGAAACAAATCGAATCTAAAAGAAATGTCAAAGTAATACATAGAAATGGTGGTACATATAGTAAGTGTTGAATAAATAAATGATAATTAAATCATAAATCACCATGTAATAAGAATAGATCATGTATTACCGTGTAACAAGATTAATATGAATATATCGTGTAATAATATTGCCGTATTTAATCATTATTTATTTATTACCATGTAAGAAGAATGTAATAATATACTGTGTAATAAAATTACCGTACTTAGTCATTATTATTGTCTAATAATTCTAATCTAAGAAGCTTTCAATTTAAAAATGTTTCCATTAAGAGAATATGGCCAAACTTAATATTACCATATTTAATCATTATTAATTTATTACGGTGTGATTATGTTAAGAAAATAAACTTTCAATTTAATTATATTTCCATTTAGAGATTCGGTGCCAAATATTTTATGAAGAAATTTAAATATATAAGTTTATGCATTTAAGGAAGGCACAATTATAAAAATCAAAATAAAAAATAATCAAAGAAATTAAATATAAAAAAATGTCAAAGTAATACATAGAAATGGTGACACATATGTTAAGTGTTGGATATAGAAAAAATAATTAAATCATAAATTACTTTGTAGCAAGAATAAATAATGTATTACCGTGTAGAAAAATCATAATACTAACATACCGTTCAATAATATTAATGTATTTAATCATTATTAATTTATTATCATGAAATAATAATAATAATAATATAGCGTGTAATAATATTATCGTACTTAGTTATTATTATCGTGTAATAATTCTAACCAAATAAGCTTTCAGTTTAATTTTCCATTTAGAGATCCAGGCCCAAACGTTTTATGGAGACATCGTTTTAAGAGGTGTGCCTTTAATACATGGAAACATATTGATTAATATATACCTTTATATGTTGAACAATCAACCACTAATTAATAACTTACCCAGAAAAAATTAGATGCATAGAAATAGAAAAATACTTTAATTTTTTCATACTTTAAATACAGTCATTCTCAAATTTCAATCACTTTTCGTAATTAGCCTCTTTCAAATTTTTTGAATGACTTACACTGTCTTGAGTTGTTAAATAAGATTCATGCTTTCGGAGTAGAAAATCATGAAGAGTCTTTAAATAAATAAATGTTATGAAAGTTTGATAAATAAAAATTATACGAGTAATGTAGTTTATAAAGAAGTCTTTCGTTATTTGTAAAAAAATTAACTTTTGTACCTTAAAATAATAACATCTTTATATTCTACTCCCTCCGTCCCAAAAGAAGTTCCCTTATTGACTTTTTGGAAAATTAAGGGAGAAATATTTTGGTGTTGACTTTTCAAAAATACCTTTGATGTAATTGATAAAAGTAAGATGTGATAGATATATTATTAGTAAAAAAGTATGAGGTGATAGGTAGTGTATGAAAAAGTAAGGGGTAAAAGTAGTTTTTAACAGAAAAAGGAAAGAGTTTGTGGGACAAAGAAAAAATGAAAAGAGAAGATGTTTCAAGGACGTAAGGAGTATTAGATAAGAAATTGTATCCTTCAAAAATGATCTTAATTTAGTAATATATGTATGACCCGTGCAACGCACAGGAGTGATGCTAGTAAAGTTTAAAATTATGTGCTTGACATTTATTGATATGAAAAATTGCGATAATAATTTCATTAAGTAATACTCCCTCCGTTCTATAAAAGTGTTCCTATTTTGAATTTGTGTAAAAATAAGAAAGTGTTAAATTGTACTTGATTTCCAATTTTGCCCTTGATGTGATGGGTAAAAGTAAGATGTGATGGATTGAGTATTAGAGAAAAAGTATGATGTGATAGGTAGGGTATGAAAAAGTAAGGGTAAAAGTGGTTTTTTAATAGAAAGTGGAAGTGTTTTGTTGGAAGTAAAAAAAATGAAAGAGGAAGAGTTTTTGAGAACGGAGGGAGTACTAATTTTTTTAAAAAAATTATTTTCTTCATCCTTGGTAAACTTTTTCCATTTTTTTACCCTATGTTTGACTCAAGAAATTTGGAAGAAAAAGAAAAGAAAATGAGTTTCTTTCGTTTTCCTCACAAAAATCGGAAGAATTTTATTTTCTCTACCCTTAGCAATATTTGTCTCCTTAGTTTCTTTTCTTTCTCTCTTTCTTTTCTTTTTCTCTCTCTAACCAAACAAAAAATTATGTTCGATCTCATTTTCTTTTCTTTTTCCTTTCAAAATTCTTGAACCAAACGTACTCTTAATGTCTCGGAAAATGATCTTCATTTTTCCTTTTCTTTTTTTGAAATGTTTGTGTGACTCGCGAGATTCTTATAATTCATAATATGAATTTTATACAAAATGAAAATTAAATCTCAGAGTATATTGATAGGGGGTTGGGATGTGATATGGCATGGCATGGCATAAGAAAGATACTGAGCATGGAAATAAAAACAGGAATCTACCAAATATGCCCTTTCTTCTCCACTGATTCCTTTCCCTTTTCCATGCATCATCATCCATCCCCATATCTGTCTTACATGTTCAGATATTCCTTTTTTTAATTAAAAAAATCTCAGGACAATATTGGGCCTTTTGGGAACTGATCATCAGCTCCATTCATGACTATGTTATAATTTCGTTTTTATTTACACTTTGTACTGATGAAATTAAATTTCATGTGTTTGAATAATTGATACATTTTTTTTGAGAATAATAAACCTTTGAATCTTCATTCATTTAAAAATAATGTAAAATCAAATCCAAGTTAAACATCATGTTAATTGTTCATGATAACTTTATAAGAACTGAAAATTAATGAATGAATATAGACATATTTTATGCATACATTCATTTTTTTAATATGCAAAATCATAATTGAAAATCAATATGAGATTAAGGAAGTAGTGATCGGAGTACTCTCTTAATTTGATTCAATTTGACTTTGTCAGTTCAAATTGAATAAACAATAACTAAATCACCAATTATACAATACTCCGTATCAAATTCGTACTATTGCATATCCATAAAATGACCAAAATAAATTTATAGAAAAAAATTCACAAGATGAATTATCTAATGATCATGTGCAGAATATATATTAATAATATGTCCTATACAGAATAATTTCATCTAATGGAGTTCTCATCAAAATTTATCGAGTGTAATTCCAAAAAGTCAAATTAAACAAATAGGGAGTAATGAGTAAAAATATAATCCGCAGAAAGATACTCCCTCCGTTCCCCTAAGATGTTTCCATTTTGACTTAAGGTAGTTTTTAAGGAGAGTTGAAAACAGGTGAAAGATTACCATAATACCCTTAATGAAAATGGGTGGAGTGTATTAAATGAGGTGGGTGAGGTGTAATAAATAAAGTAAGTGAGGGTAGTTGTGGTATTTTGATTGTTAAAAAATGAAATGAGAAGATCTATTATGGACTAAGAAAAAGGGCTAATGATCAATATGTATGTAACCCACGAGATTTGAAGAAATTTTGTCTATACTTTTGATTCAATAATTTTTTAGATACAGAGGAAATATAATTCTAACGTGATTTGTACTAAAAATATACGTAGTATAATCCTCATTCATTCGATTTAATCAAATGATCAATATGTATGTAACCCACTAGATGTTTACCACAAAAATGCAAGAGCATTTGTTCATATAAACGCTAACATTAATCTCTATAACGTTATTCCCAAACATTGCCCTAATACTCCTTTGATTGACCATCAACATCAGATAATATACATAATTAATCATCCAACTTAATTAATTGAGTGCAGATTAATTACTACAAATACCATCCAACTACAAAACCACTATATGTATGGAAACTGGAAGTTTTATATTTCAACATTTTAATAAACCTTTAATTAAAACAAATACTAACCCTATCTAGGAGAAGAGATCAGAGCTCCATGCCATGCAATTTTCATTTCCTTGATTGCCTAGGGTTAGGGTTTTTTCATTAATTACTCCTATTAATAAGCAAATAATAATGACAATTAATAATGATCGATGACGTAGCTAGCTAGCTGAGATTGATGGTAATCAGTGCCAAGAAGAGACAGAGAAGAGTGGTTGGTTTTGCCATCCCAGCAAGAAACAACTCGAATCGGGGGGCATGACCCGAAGCTGGTACCCTTCCGAAGGGTAATGGAGCCTTAGTAGGAGCTTCGCCTGGGACAGGGCAAACGGGCTGAGGCCCACATTCCTGAACCCGGAGCCCCGCATCACCTCCTCCCACCACCCGAACCTCTCCCCCCTCTTCTCCCCCTCCGCCGCCACGATGTCCGAGATCTCCCCCCCGAACCACACCTGCTCCACCGCCGCCCGCTCCCTGCTGCTCGGCGGCAGCGTCGCCTCCAGGGAGTCGAACACCGCCGCGTAGTGGTCCACCGCCTCCGCGAACCTCCTCATGAAGAGCGGGTGGTTGTGGCTCGCCTCCCTCTCCGCCACCGTCACCACCTTCGGCCTCATCTCCTTTATCCGCCGGAGGAAGTGGCGGAGCCGGTCCCCGCCCCTCAGGAGGCGGTGGAGGTAGAGGGTGCAGTTCACCGCCAGGGTTTCGTCCGGGAGGAGAACGACGGACGGCGGCGGCGGGTGGTCCCCGCCGCCGTCGTCCGCCGCCAGGACGGGGTGGAACTGGAACCTCATCCCTAAGGAGTGGGCGAACTTCGCGAGGCGGTCCCCGGTCCTCCTTAGGGTTTCCAGGTCCCGCCCCGTCCCGGTGATCCGGAGCGCCGGCGGCGGGTACCGGTCGGCGAGGGCCTGCATCAGCGGGGGCCACTGGACGCCGTGCATGATGTCGAAGTCGACCACGTGGACCGCGCGCCGTTGACCGCGGTCAACGGCCTCGAGAATGGCCTGGTTGGCGGTGAGGTGGATGAAGCGGAGGAAGGGCGTGACCTGGTTGAGGCAGAGGTAGGAGGACTGGAGCGCGGCCGGGTCGGGGGGCGGGAGGGGGATGACGTGGCGGTGGAGGCGGTGGGAGAGGGCCCGGACGAACTGGTGGGCCAGCCTCTCGGCGGAGTCGCCGAGAGGGGAAGCGTTGGCGGACAAGAAGGAGAGGAGGCGGCGGGCGGCGGAGAGGTCAGATCTGGAAACGAGCTCGGCGCAGGTGAGGAGGAGCTGCCTCAGCTGGGTGGCCGGCGGCGCAGACAGGCGGCCGTACTGCAACCCGGCCGCCACGCCATCATCCGTAGTAGTCCGATGATGAGGGAGTGGGCGAAGATGATTGGTGTTGACGACATCAAAGTGATCATGGGATCTTGATGACGACGAGGAAGAAGAACCAAAGGAGCCTAACATCATGTCCATATTTGTAATAGCATATATAGACACGGGTAGTAATAACACAATCTAAGAGAAAATAGATTCGATCAACCAAAAGAGGTAATTAATTAAAGATGGAGTTTTGAATTGGGATTTGGTTGAAGCAGTAAATAAAAGAAAACCCCAAAGAGAGAGAGGGAGATATGAAGGGGATGATGATGATGATGAAGAGAGGGCAAAGAGAAACAGTGAAGAAGAAAACTCTGGGGGAGCTGAGGTTCTAAACTCTATTTTGTCCAAATAGGGTATAGTGGGAGTAGTATTTTATACTCATTGCCATTATTGTCCTCCCATTTCTTCGGTTAAATAAATCAAATAATTCTGCTTGGGTAAAGTTAGCTTAGGTTAAAATATGAGTTATCTCTCCCTTTTGGATTATTATAACAAGTGAAATTTGCTTAAATAGGATTAAAACATAATGACTTTCCTAATGTGGGATTTAAATTTTTTTTATTTCTCAAATAAGACTTATTAATGATCTAGTGCAAGAAATAATATCCAGTAATGATAGACATTCAGTTGAATAATGACTACTTGATAATGACCAAAGGTCCTACATTGGGAAATAAAAATATACTACGTATGGTCTTATATTGGGAAAGTCATTATGTTTTACTCCTATTTAAATAAATTTCTCTTATAACAATCTAGCTTTAGAGGATTTAATTAGAGCAATGTTGAAAGATTAAAAATGAATGATTGAAATTTGTTTAAAATTAAAAAAATTGCGGTCAATTTTTATTTTAATTTATTTAAAAAGTAAGTAATTAGTATGCATTTTTTTGAGATTATTTTTTGCATTTTTAGTCGGGTAAAAAGTATTTTATTGAGTGTGAGAAAAATTAGTGCGAAAATATTATGCGGAAGGAATGTGTGATAATCGGGATCTGCACGTAATTAGCTGCACTAGTTATAGAGCATACCCCTCGGCTCATAAATATTTTTCACTTTGAAAAATGATACTCTGTTTGTGCTTAAAAAAAGTTCCTACTTTGACCAAGTATAAAAATAAAGAAGTACTAAACTGTACTTCACTTCCAATTTTACTCTGATGTGGTAAGTAAAAGTAAGATATGATGGATAGATTATTAAATAAAGAGTATGATATGATAGGTATGAAATGAAAAAGTAAAGTCGTTTATTAATAGAAAATGGAAGTATTTTGTTAAAAGTGAAAAAATGAAAGTGTTCAAAGGACATGATAAAATGTTATGGATAGATTAATAATATGATAGTTAGATTAATACTTTCTTCGTTTATGAAAACTTTTCTCATTTCTTTTTCATCCATCCTAAAAAACACTTCTTATTTCTATTAAAAAATTACTTTTATCCCTTACTTTTTCATACCTTACTTATCACATCAAACTTTTTTACTAATAATCTACCCATCAAATCCTATTTTTACCATTACATCAAAGGACTTTTTTGGAAATTCAATACAAATTACACTTATCTTAAATATTTTAAAAATCAATCTCCCATGTTTTTAGAACCGAAAAGAGTAATTAATAAGGTAATAAAAATATTTTAATTGTAAAAAAAATATTTTTAGAATAACTAAAAATGGAAGAGTGTTTTAGGAAAGTCTGAAGTGATTGAGTAAATACACATATGATATGATATGGATTTTGAAACCTGAAAGAAATTATATGAGTTTCAAAATTTCAAATAAAGTTGATTGAAGAGATTTAATAAGTTATTGAAGGGGGTTGGCGGTGGCGGGAATGGTCAATGATTGAGGGAGATATCAGATCTCCGTACTAATATCTCCCAATTTTGGAAGATATTGAAACCTTCAATTCTTATGACTCAACAAACACAAAAAAAAATTAATATCAGGAAATATAGAAACTCATACTCCCTCATTTGAAAAAACATTGCTTCTTTCGTTTTTTTCGCTTTCATCAATACACTTTCTTTTTTTATTAAAATGGTTAATAAATCCAAATAAAGTCATTCCAATATACATCATCTACTTTGTATTGATATAATAAGTGATTTGTCATTCTTTTTACTTTCGATACTAATGGTTTAATTGGAAAGTCAAACTACAAAATTAAATTATATGCAAAAGTCAGAACATGAACTATTTTGTAGAAGAGAGGGAGTATGAGAGTATCGCTTAGGCTCACCAAGAGGTTGTGAGAGTAGATCAATAAATATAATATGGATGGAAAAGGGACATATTTTTAAGAATAATAATAATATGGTATTATGGGTCCATCCATAATTCGTACAGATTATTATCATCTGTATAGCACAGATAATTAACGTCTATGTTATTTATCTAAGCATGAGTGTAGCACTCTAGCATGACTCTATTTTTAATTAGAGGGTAAGGTAGGGGAAATGATGGGGGACGGGGGGGGGGTAAAATCATGATTCATGAGTCATGACGTAGGTAGCTAGGGGTAGTTTATACGTAGTAATTATTGACCTAGCTGAGCTTGAGCTAAATATGCGCATACATAATTAGCAGTAGCATAAATATAGTATACATATAGAGATAGATACTCCGATCCAATATATAGCAATAGCATAGCATATATTATGGGGTTCCAGAAATGGTATCTCCGGTCATCCCAAAGTAAAGCCGGGAAATAAGTAAGTAAATAAATACTGTAAAAATTACTCTTACACACATTTATAAGAGTACGTGTAGTAATAATTACTCTTCTTTACATTATTATATGATTCACTGGAACTATTTATGCAACGAATTAACGGCAGCTCTACTAGGCGCGCCCGCTGCTGCTGCAGTGAGACTTTTTTCACAGCGGTAATTAGCTGCAGTAATTAATTAATGACAATACATTGCCATGCCATGCCAATCACGCAGCAGCAGCATATATCACTTCACGCTTTCCTTCTTCCCACATCGATAGATCAACTCCATCCATCAATTCTTGATTGCCTTCCCTAATTATTATGCCTTTTAATTTCCTGCCCAATTAATCGTCTCAATTTGTGTTTACTGAGTTCAAAAACAGCACTGAAATTCAAAGTAAAAAGTGGGGGTTAAAAATTTTATTAAAGAAAAAAAAATTGTGAACCATCTGTTTTTCTTTATTAAGAAAAATATAAAAAATCAGATAACTATTTTGAAACAAATTGAAAAAGAAAAGGAAAAATTACCCACCTTTCACTGTGATGCATAATAATCCCAACTTTACTAAAATTTTCCAGTTTTGGGTCGCCGTTAAGTTTCTAACGGAGGGTTAACGGAAATGCCCGTTTTAGGCAACAAAATGAAAGTTGAGATTATTTTTGATGAATTTTTGTTTTTTTTATTTTTTTTAAATTTTTCATTTAAATTTTTTTAATTACTTTCTACCTCCATCATCATTTCTTTTTCCTTTTTTAAAGATTAGTCTTAGTTTAAAAAATAAAAATAATAGATATAAAAAATGAAAACATGAGAAATGTAACTAAAATGATACAAAAATAATAAAATAAACAAGGTAATCAATGGACACTAACTTGAAATTGGTAAAAGTAAAGTAAAAATATACGGGTGGGTTTTAATATTTTACGCATTATACAAAGTATTAACATATCACTTCTTATTTTTTATAAAAAATTGTCTACAATAATTCCAACTTTACCGGACGGCTTGTTCTTTTAAAAAATAAGTTGTACATTAAGACTCCGTATAGTGCGTAAAATGTTAAAACCCATCACTCAGTATATATTTATTTTATTTCTTACAAGCTTCTGTTTAATTTCTATTGATTACATTATTTATTTGATTAATTTTGTATGGTTTTAGTTATTTTTCTTATTTTCATTATTTTTTATATCTATTTTTTTTCTAAGGTAAGAATAATCTTTAAAAAAGAAAAAGAAATGGAGGTTGAAAGTAATTCAAAAAATTTAAATAAAAATTTCAAAAAAAATTAAAAAACAAAAATTCATCAAAAATAATCCCAACTTTCATTTTTTTTTTGCCTAAAACGGGCATTTCCGTTAACCCTCCGTTAGAAACTTAACGGCGACCCAAAACTGGCAAATTTCAATAAAATTGAGATTATTATGCATCACAGTGAAAGGTGAGATTATTTTTGAATAACCGGGTAAAGTTGAGATTATTTTGGATAATTTTTCCAAAAGAAAATGAGATGATTTATTCAAAATAGAGTGTGTCTTGAGTGCTTAGTCTCAATCACCATATCATGTCGCACGCACGTATATGTAAAGAGTGTCTTTAAACATGCATCATCATCATCTTACTCTCTCATTAATTTTATCATCATCGAATCACCATACTCTATATTTAATTTAATTACGAATAAAGCTCCCCTGTTGGTGTACATTATTTTGTATTCTCTCCGTCCCAGAGTATTTGTCCACTTTCATTTTTATACATCATCTAATACATTTCTTTAATCCATTTTATCTTGTAATTTGTACATTAAAAAATTATAGAAATTATATATTAATAATCTATATGTTAAGACAAATCAAACAAGATCACACATAACTATATTTAGGCTTACACATTGAGAGAATTTGATAAGTCAAAGTGCTTAGATGAACAGTTCCAAAAGTAAAAAACGGACGAATATAGCGGGACGGAGGGAGTATTCGAAATTAAAGTTTTGTACTGATATTTTGGTCATAACATGCTACTCCATCCGTACTATAATGTTCTTTTCAATTCTGTTTACGAGGTTTGATCGACTTTATTTTCAATTCAATTTATTTGATTGAAGGTGTAAAATTAAAAAATAAAATTTATATATTTAAAAATTACATTAAAAGTTCTACAAAACAAGTGGTGACAAGACTATACTATTTTATCAAATACCTAATGACAATATGATGAGGGTCACTACTATGCAACACGCTACCACCACTTCACGAGGCTACTAGCTCGGGGTCTCCCCCTCCTTGATAAAAAAAAATACCTAATGAAAATTGGTAAAGAAAGTGATTAAAGTTTTACCGTGGAAAAAGTAAATGAGAAGAACGTACGTTTTAGGACTGAGAGTATATTAGAATAAAAAACATTTGTGTTTACATTTTGTACTAGTATAAGTTATCAATATGTCAATGCAAAACATTGAAGTACGAATGAGGTACATCCTCAAGTACATAGTGTACACCTAGCATGCATCTTAATTTAATGAGCAATGCTAGGGGTGCACCAAAAGGTGTACCCCAAATGTACATCACCCCCTTCTCCACCACACATTTTTATTTGATTTTTATTTACTTATTTTTTTTAAATTTTTTTGCCTTTTTTAGTGGACAAGGAGGGGGTGGGGGACATATGAGGTATACCTTTGGTGTACCCCTAGCATTTTTCTAATTTAATTTACTCCTCAAGGGCACAACAAGAATGTGATTACGAAAGGGACACCAAGTAGATTACGAGAGAAATTGGGGGTAGTGCTCTTGGGCGCTCTTGGTATTTTTAATTTTGATTTTTTAAAGTCAAATTAGTCAAATTTTGAACTTCAATTCAATAAAATAGAAAAACTGACAAAGACATCTGGTATAATAAACGCAACTTTATCAATATATTGAGTCTAAAACCACATGCACTCCTCGATCAACTGCATACTACTCCGTAGTATATACGTAATACTTTTTATGATAGCCGTATACATATACAGTGGAATTTTAGAGCCACTCAAAATTAGTGGCTCTGGAAGACACTGACTCAATTGAGATACAACAATGTTTCATTTGTAAAATTGATATAGTATCTCACACCAAACTGTGCTGATATATATAAATCTAAATTTTCTTCCCATATTCAACCTATACATCTCACAATTATTCCTCACAACAAACATTATCAACCCTAACTAGCCGTTAATAGTTAATGTTGTACCAAGAAGTAGAGGCTTACTAGTAATTATGAGCTTATCATTATCAAGCATATCCCCTCTTCAATAAATACGCCTCCAATTGAATATGGTACAAATGTACAATGCAATACTTATGCAGGAAAAACATGGCAATTTTCAGGGATCAAAGAAGTGCCATATTTACGAACAAGTGCTTTAACTATATAGTGTATCTAAAATCTAAAAAAAATGGTTGTCTTTTTAACACAATTCTGTTATTTTAAAATTAAAAATGCTCATCTCAGTCATTAATTAGCAACAATTGATTATTATCTCACTGCACTCATCTACAAGTAATTAAGTAAGATCCTCGGTAAAATTTGTATTAACGGACACATATTTACGGATCATGAGTGGCCAAGTATTATAATTAAACCACATGAATGATGGATATGAATGTTTTTAACGGCAAGCTTAGGTTGACACTGTTATCCAGTTTTAATAGATGATACTCGCCTATTTTGATCATTTCAAGTGCTCCAAAACATTGGCATGTAGATGAAGAAGAAGAACACGCAATAAAGCCTTAAATGTATGTGGGGAAAAGTGAGGAGGAAGGTAGACGTACGTGCCACAAAAGAGACAGGCTTTAAATCCTCCTCCTAGGCACCAATTTTAAACTACTACTACTCGTAATTTATTACCCAACCGACTTTCATCTGATGCATACACAATTTTTGAGTTAGAGAAAGTACATTTGCTCTATATATGTATATGTATATATATATATATATATATATATATATATATATATATATATATATATATATATATATATATACTCCTTTTGGTTGACCATTTGATAGAATAGAATATTCTTGTCGCATCTTGTTTTGTAGAACTTTTCATATACTTTTGAATGGTGTAATTTTTACTTTTTATTACTCTACCAATTTGAAATTAAAGTAATTTTAAAAGAGATAATATTTTGCACGTCGTTCGGAGTGTTGCAAATAAATTGGGACGGAGGGAGTATATATCACATTTGCCTTTTTCGATAGTCACGAAAACTTTTGTTTATTTCTACATTTTCATTGGTTATTTAATAAAATAAAATAGAGTGAGTAAATTCCGTAAAAGGTCCCCAATTATAGGTCGTTTTACATATTTAGTCTCTACATATCAAATATTACTTGTTTAGTCCCCAATTATTATATTCATTTTCACGAACAGTCCTTTTTTAACATTTCCGTCAAGAATGTGGATAAAATTATAAATTCACACTTTTTTCTCTGCTCAATTAAGCTTCTTCCCTCCCCTCGCACACCTTTCCCAAACCCGTCGCTGAGTTTGAAGCTTTGAACCCAAATTTGAAATTATCACTCTTCTCTCAATTGTTTGTCGAACTGATGGAACCCAAATTTGAAACCAGTAATCTTCATGGATGAGTTTTAATGTTTATTTTTTTGCAATTTCTCGAGACTAACCGATAAAACTCATCCATAAAGCTTATTAGTTTTGATTTTAGAGAGGAGTGATCATTTCAGTTTTGGGTTTGGAGCTTCAAACTCAGCGACGAGTTTGAGAAAGAGTACGAAACGAAAGAGGAAACTTAATTGAGGAGAGAAAGTAGTGAATTTACAATTTTATCTATGTTTTTATCGGAAATGTTAACAAAGGATCATTGGTAGAAATGAATATAATAATTAGGGACTAAATAAGTAATATTTGATATGTAGGGACTAAATATGTAAAGCGACCTATAACTGGAGAATTTAATTTACTCAATAAAATATTCTTGACACCTCCTATTTCGAAAAACTTTTCATTTAATTTTTTCATATATAATTTTATTTTTTATTTCTATACCAATATATAAAAAATGAAATGAAAAAACCTTATATTTTACCTAGGTAATAAAATGTAAGATATATTTAGGACCACATAGAGTATCTTTAAAAAAACAATATACGTAAACACGAACGAGCCTAATTTACGGAGTAATCAATAATGCATATAGAATATACTCTAGCAAAACCTTTTTTAGTACAAACAATCACAATTCATATGTTTGAACTTTGAACTTTTAGCTAGTCTCTGCTAGTTTTTAAACATGATATCAAAGTAAATTTTTGATCATCCAGATTTCATACATGCTTATATTGAGACTTTTTTAATAGAGATTATATGCCTACCCATTCTTTAGTAACTACACATTTTTAACTTCTTTTTTATTGTCATTTTTATCAAATGACTAGAAAGACAAAATTGTAAATCTTACTTTTTCCTCTGTTCTCAAAATCACTTTCTCTTTCATTTTTTCTGCTTCTAATATAACACTTTTACTTTCTATTAAAAACCATTTTACTCTTACTTTTTCATATCTTATCTATCACATCATATTTTTTTTCTTCTAACAATCTATCCATCACATCTTATTTTTATCCATCACATCAAGGGCAAAATTGAAATTCAACTATAAGTTAACACTTTCTTAATTTTACATTTGGTTAAAATAGGAACTCTTTTTTAAAACGGAAAGAGTAGTATATTAATTACGTACACTACGGAGTACAAATCAATAAGAGCATTGTTTTTCAATTTAATTAGGGAAAAAGACTAATAGGGTGTATTCAATTCAGATTTTAAAAGATTTTGATAGATTATTTAAAATCTATGGATTATATAAAATCAATGAATTGTTTTAAGTCTATGTAGAATTAGGTAGATTTTGGTGTATTTTTCAACAGGATTTTATAGGATTTTCTATGATTATTTATTATCTACAAATTATTTTTTCTTTATCCTTTTTCATTCATTCTTTCCTTTATCTCCGCCCAAATCTCCTCTCTTTCTTCTTTTTTTTCACAGATCTGTTCTTTTCCTCTTCCTCTCTCCTCCTTCCTTCTTCTTCTCCACCTTCTTTCTCCTGCGTGGCTGCGTCTAATCTCTCAATCTATCTTCTTCTTCTCCCCCTTCTTTTCTCACTCTTCAATTTTATAGATAATCTACCGGTGTCTCGTGACGGTTCAGAGAACGGCCACCGTCCAAGTGGTCAAAACCTTAGGCCGGCGCCACCGGCCGTCATCCTCAATTTCCAACAAGAGGTGTTGAAGATGGAGGAAAATCCCCCGGTTTCCCGATCTTCCCCCGGTCTTCGGCCTGGTGCCACCGTCGTTCTTGATTCCCGATTCCCAGCGCCACTGTNTAGGCTTTTGGTTGGATTTGAAAACCAAATTTCTATTTATACTTTAAGTCTAAAATCCTTCACAATCCATATTTTATAACAATCCTTCAAAATCTATAACTTTTTCAATATCATTAGATTTTGAAAGATTTTTTAAAATCTCTGTTGAATACCTACAGATTTTAAATGATTTTTTAAAATCTCAATTGAATACCTACAGACTTTTAAAATCCAAAAAAATCCTACAGAATTTCTATTCAATACACCCCCTTAAAGCAATTAAATGGAAAAACACTAAAATAAGAGTAAAACATTGGAAATATATCAAAAATAGAATTTTCATGTTTTTATTCTTAAGAGTTAAAATATATTTATATTACTAAACATGATCATGTACATTACCAAAAAGCAATCATAAAATTGACTTTTTGTTAATTATTAGGGTGAGGATGACATTTATTTAAAAATTAATGAGTAGATCTGTAAATGTTTAGGTAATCCGAATAAATTAATGAGGGAAAGAAGACAAATGGGAATGTTTGGTAGCGGCAAAAGTGGAGAGGGGACGGCGGAGTTCCATCATCCGTCCGCCAAAGGCCTGCCCCAAAACTTAACCATCCGTCCCTCCATTTATGGTAAAGTTTTGATACCACTTCCATTTATCCTAAAATTGATTACAATATTTTTTTTACAAACAAAAATTTTATATCTCTTTTTGAAATTATTTTATTTTAAAAATTCTTATAAGAATGAAATACAAAAGTTTCATACTAAAAAGTTTCGTGAAAAAAAATTAGAGTGTAAAAATTGACACGAATATTTTATTATATTAAATACTCCGTAGTAAATAAAAATATACAAATAGACCAAATTTATTGATAGGTGAGAGAAAATAAAAGAATTGTACTCAATTTCAACATAAATTTACAAAACATCTATACATCAGTGTCGATTAGACCGACAAGAAATAAAAAAGTTAATTGTGTGGGGCAGGCCGATGCAAAGTTTCGATGGCTACATACGCACCCCTCAATAAAATTGGCAGCTAATTTAACTTATTCTAGTAGTGAAGGAGTGTGGCCTATTCTTTTAAAAATGCCGCTCTTAAGTTAACATTATTTTCAATTGTATTTTTTTAGATATATAAAAAATTTAGAATAAAATTAACCTCTAAAAGTTTAAAATGATACCTTATTGTCTACAAAACAAGGGTTTAATAATTGATACTACATCTGTTCCTGAGTATTTGTTCAGTTTTGATTTTTTGATCAATCATTTGCAACCTTTGATCTATAATTAAATGCAGAATAAAATATTTTTATTATTAACTGGATATTACAAAATAATATGTTGAATATCTAATCTCATTTTATTTTAATTTGAAATTAAAGTTTACCAATTCAATTTTAACCAAAAAAGTCAAAAAGAGACAAATACTCATCCGTCCCTGAAAACATATATGGATGGTCTTGGTTTTTAAGGAATTTAAGATAAGTCTATTTTACTTTTGAGTTTCCAAACATGTTGCATGTGATGGATAACTTAGGATTTGAGAACATGAATGTTGTTTACTTGATGGGTCCCTGCAAGTAAAGGCATAGATAGAATTTTACTCGATGCCAATTCAATAACTGAGATTATAACTCAATTCACATCTTATCGGTTCTTGAGGATCCCTGGAAGATAAGAGATTAACTAATGTTTTTTAGGAATAAATTTTAAAAGAATAATAGCTTGAAATTTTTATGGTGTGGGAGGGGTAAAATAGGCTTTTGCTTTAATATTATTAGTTGGAGTGCAAGAAACATAAAGCTGCAGCAGCTGCTGCAAACTCATCAGCGCTTGGGTTTTTGCTTCCTTTCATTTCGCATGTGAATAATAATATGGCATGCCATCGCATGGGCTCTTGATTTGACACCCTCCCCTTCAAAGTCCACTCTTTTTTTTTCCCTTTTTAATTTTCATTATTTCAGTATATATGCTTTTAATGAAAAAAGAATAAGCCTCATTCTCGATAGTTCCTTTAGACTCGACCAAATGATTATTGGTAAAATTTGAGTAAATTTTTATCGCAGATTAGTGGTAAAGAGTGAAATCTGCATCTTGTACGTGCAGAGGGCTTATGCTTAACTTACACAAGTTCTTTCTGTTCTAAACAAATTTATTTATACACTATTTAATTATTTACTCAGGTATATATTTTATAAAATTCAATATATGAACTTAATTAAATCATGATGGATAAAGTATAAAGAAAGAAGGACAAAGGGAAAATCAAGTGGACAATTATTTTTATGCGTGTTTGAAAGAGAGAAGGACAACAAAATTGAGGGTATGGATAAAGTATAAAGAAAGAGATTCTTGTTGGGTGGAAGGAAGGTTGGGCATTAAATGAATGAATCTGGAGAAGAATCCTATGGGTTTATCCATCAATCCAAAAAGGTTCATGGATCGCCTGAATTGAATCTTTTCTCTTTTACAAATAAATTAAATAGGGAGTACTTATTAAGTTCCAAATTAAATTTTTTAGTTTTTACTCCCGTCCCAGAAAGAGGGAACATATTAATTAAGGTGACAAAAAATAAGATATATTGTCTACATTATTAGTGAAAAAGTATGATTTGATAGGTAGTAATAAAAAAAGTAAGTGGTAAAAACAATTTTTTAGTGGGAATTAGAAAGAGATTATGATGATCTTTTTTTTAAACGTGAATGAGGACAGAAAGAGTATTTTTTTCATAAACTTTTAAATGATAAAAACTATTTGATTGAAATTTGTGCAAAGCAGAAAAATAAAAGTAGACCACTCATTTCATTCATTTTAAAGAATGAAAACTTTGATTTGAAATACCCAAAAAAAGTAAAAAATCTATTTTTTGAAAGGGAAGAAGTAGCAACTATCACTGTTCCACACTCTGTTCCACTTTTGGTACAAATAAAAAATTAGACGTCCAACATTGCTTTCAATAGTAAATTAAAAATTAAAAGAAGACGTGAAGTGTTAGATATGGTTGCTCAAAAATTAAAAGTTTGTCATGGTATCAAAGGAGATTTTGATCCACTTCGTTTGTCAAGGTATTCGTCTAGACGTTCATCTCTAGCGCCTCATTAATTTTTACCTAAATTGTTCGGATGGAGTATGTACCCAACAAGTCATGGACCGTTTAACATAATTGCTCATCTGAAAATCCATACTCAGCACCTCATGGTCCTTTAGGTGTTGACGCTAAAAAAAATCAAGGTGATGGAAGTCCATTTGCATGTGGCCAATCGATTAGATTTAAAATGATTTAGTTGTCCATTTGAAGAAGAGTGTTAGAGTTTATCCTTCATCGTAAGTTGAATGGAAAAGTGATCGATATATAAGCTCTTAAGTTGAACTAAATAATCGATTAGTTTTAATTTTGTAATATGGTTCAACTCAAGACTCCAAATGTCTTACTCTCTCCGTTTCTTAAAACTCTTCCTCTTTCATTTTTTTTCTTAAAACACTTCCCTTTTCTATTAAAAAAACCACTTTTACCCTTACCTTTTCATACCCTACCTATCACATCATACTTTTTCACTAACAACTAAACTATCACATCTTACTTTTACCCATCACATCAAAGACAAAATTGGAAAGTCAACTACAATTTAACACTTCCTTATTTTTCCTCAAAGTCAAAAGAGGAACCCTTTTGAGAAACGGAGGGAGTATGATCCAATCCAGTAACCTTTTTCACATTCAAAGTTCTATAATCTGTGCTTGTCTATGCGAAGCATGAGCGCACCTATGATAGCATGACCTTGAAAAAAATAGAATTCACATGCATCTATTTAGGTGTTTATAAATTGTACCCCCTCCGTCCCATTTTATAACGCCTGTTTCGGTTTACGATGTTTGACTGAAGTTATTTTCAAATCATTTTATATGACAAATGGTATAGAATTAAAAAATAAAAATTACATATCAAAATACTACATCAAAAGATCTACGAAACTAGTAGTGACAATAATATTTTATTTTATCAATTTGTTAATGAAAATAGAGAAAGAAAGTAAATGAAGTTTGACCTTGTGAATAGTAAACAGACATTATAATTTGGGACGGAGGGAGTATTTTTTTTCTTGTGTCTTACAAATATGATTTTTAAAATTTTTTAATATTTTTATTTCATAAATAATAATTAAACGACGGAGTAATATACATTACTAAAAACATTTTCAAACAAAAAAAGAATTCACGTTGTAAACTTGTAATTGGAACTTAAAATTTTGGGAAAAATTCAATTTGGTTCTGAAAAATTTAGATCAATTAGGTAGGGAGGTAGTATCACATGCGAAACGACATCGTCTGGTACAATCTGGCACTATTGGTGGTTGCTTTCTTGACTTTTCCTAAAACAAAATTTTAAATTATTGCACGAATGTACTCCGTATTTATGACTTGGAAGGACGCACTGTAAAAAAAATGTTCTTTTTGTTTTTTACCGTTCATATTCACTCCGTACTGTATTACGAGTATTTGTGGGAATGTACGAGTAAAAATATTAAGTCAAATAAATTCCAAAAACATTCATGATCCTTTTAACCTGATTTCGAGTTATTTAGAGACCTCTTTTTTAATTATACGGGTTAACTTTAGAAACATTGAAACAAAAATTACTGAAAAATCGAGTATTTTAAAATCAGACATTCTAAATCGCTTATTCTGAAACTAAATTCACATTTCATTTTTAAAATAAATTTTCTATAGTCTTTTATAAATATTTGGTCCATATTTGTTGGGTAGCACTACATGTTTGCTCATTTGTATGTATTTCCGTCTCAGTGCTATTAGACAAAGACTAAATGTAAAAATGATATCTAATCAATGAGGACCGTGAATATAATATATAATAATTATGGACTAAAAATGAAAAACCCTTTTTATAAAGGATATTTAGAAGATTTTACTCTTTTAAACCACTTTTAATATACGGAGTAGATATTAGTAAATATGACAAGTGCATCTCGTAATGATAAAATAAAAAATTTTGACTTTAAAGTCAATTATACTTACGAGATGCAATTGACGTAGGTGGGGAGAGTAGTTTGGGTCGAGACTTGGCGGGGGGTTTACCGGGGGATTATGAGGGGTAGAAATCATCAATTTCATGAATGAAGCTCCGTAGGGGGCAGTAGGTTCCGTAGCCACCAATTCCGTTGGGTACATATTTCATACGAACATTTTGGGAATTTACTTAAAATTTAACGAAACAAATTATTTCAAAAACGCTAACATTGTCCGTAGATAATCTTTTTCAAAATGCTAACACTAATTTATAATGTTATTCTCTCAAACATACCCTAGATACACCCCTATCATTTAAATTTATTAAATTCATACCAATACCAAATTTATATTAATGAGGTGATATAAGTGAAAAGTGTGAATATCATAATATTGAAGGTAAATTTAGCAAGATCCTAAAATGAATTAGTAACAAGAGATGAACATTACTCCTTATTTTATAAGTAAAGAAATTAGACAAAAGAAACAGACAAAAGTAAATACAAATGTTGGGATTCAAAATCTACGAGTTCTGTCACACAAACCATTAGCAGCCAAAAGATGGTATCCTTTTCCAAGTCTTTTTTTGCTAACAGTCATATTCCATTTACACAAACTTTGGAGATTTTTCTCTTCTTTTTTGTTTAAACATCTCAAACATCAGCAGGAACAGAGATAGTCTCACAACCATTTTCTCCAACTAGAAGAACCTTTATCACCAGAAAAGAACCTGGGAATGCTAAGCAGACTGTTAACCCGAGTTATACCTTCAAGAGCAGACCATTCTTCACCATCATCTCCTGTTGAAAGGCACTCAGCCAGGCTTCTCTTTGATTGCTCGCCGCGACTTTTGCCCTTGGGGAGGACATTCTCCTCAACTGGCACTATCTCACTGGTCATTATTGCTGCTGTTTTACCACAAGAATCTTCAAGAACATGGCCCTCCTTGCAAGTATCCGGTTTCTGAATCTCCTCAGGCTTGGACAGTTGTTTCAGAAAGAGACAGACTACTGCGCAGTCGTCGTTTTTCGATGTTGGGTATTTGAGTCTCCATGCTCTGGTGGCACAGTCAATGAGAGATCGAGAAGCCGAGGCGGGGCCCGGAGCAGAGGCCACAATATCTACAACTTCCTTGTTAGAAAGAACATCCCATACCTGCAGAGACACAGAAATTTAGGCAAAGCACATTCTTTGATCAAGATAGAAGAAGATGAACCAGGAAATTTCAATGGTTCCAAATGGATTCGAAGAGAACAATGGAAAAAAAGATACTTGAAAAAGATTACCCCGTCAGTTGCAAGAACAACGAACTCGTCTCTCTCAGTTATGCGGTGGTAATATACATCAGGAATAGAAATTAAGCCAAAATCCTTGAGACAGAAGTCACCAAAAGCTCTAGCCATTGCAAGCCCTGGTGAATCACTATTGGGTAACCATACACGTGCGACCTCTGGTTCATCTTGCAATGCAAAAACCCTTCCTTTGAATTTCTGGATTCTAGCAGCTTCTCCTGAAACAAATAAAAAAACTTGAATTTTAGGTAAGTGTACGGAAGATTATTTCTAAAGCTTCGTAATCTAAACTTGTATGTCTTCATATTAGGTAGGGATGAAGAAAGAAAGAAAGAAAGAAAGAGAAAGACTTGGAAGATTAGGCTTCAAATCCACAGTCAGTTGAACAGCCATCAATGAGTCGTCTTTATCTCTTGTTGCTAGTATAGCTCTTGAGTCGCCAATATTCCCAACTATGATATCCTGTCCCTGAAAAAAGGAAAATTATTTGTATTAATAAAATGCAATTAGTAACATGTTATGCATAACCTATGACATCAAAAGCGAATACCTCATGATTTAGCAAATGGGAATATATAATACAGAGTATCCGCTTATAATGTATATACAAAAAAACACTAAAAATGCAGTAATCTTAAACAGTGTTCCCATATTTGCCCTATTTCAAAAATGGGAGTAAAGGATAAAACAAGGGAGCAATAATAAAGCTGACATTGTATTCGTTAACAATTACCTGGACAACCAAT
The DNA here is from genome assembly GCA_900332095.2 of Cuscuta campestris. Classification (NCBI taxonomy): domain Eukaryota; kingdom Viridiplantae; phylum Streptophyta; class Magnoliopsida; order Solanales; family Convolvulaceae; genus Cuscuta; species Cuscuta campestris. The sequence continues at coordinate 384,802 of OOIL02004480.1, read as the reverse complement.
ACAACAGCAGTTGAGCCACTACAAAAACAGTCAATTGTGGGGTGCAATTTGAGTTCCTTATCCATAGACTTGAATGCCTTTAATATTGACCGCTTAAGTGGCACGTGGATTTCGGGGAATTTCTCATTGTTCTCAGCTTCCGTTGAGTCGCACAAATCGTCATCCAAGAAATCTTCTGGTAGTGAGTTTCCATTTGTACCCCCATTCTCCACGGCAACGGTTGGATCAGCAGAAGAAGATTTCACTTCCAACTCTGTGTTCAACAATAGTGGAAGAGAATCTCTTACTCTCCTTGCAACCATATGGCCATAAGGCCCGTGTCCATCAAATACTCCGCAAAAGATTGTCCCAGCTCTCGAACAGAAATTCTATGGTAGAAACATTCCAACCAAGTCATAAACTGACGCAATGCACAAAACAAATTGATTAATTCTTTTGACAGTTAAATACTACGTAGCAAATAAAAATTGTTCCATAATCACTATCTTATCTTTAATTATCTACCCAAAACTGAAAGACGATCAAAGATAACTTTCATTTCACGCTTCGCAGATTCATAATGAACTAAAACAAACTACACACCAGAGAATTCATTTGAAGTGGAACACAATCCTTTTCAATTTCAATTCAACTGTATGAATATTTCTATGTTCTACAATGTACTATCCATATCCAATGAACATAATCTCATCAAGTACAAGCTTGCTAAGACATAGTTGACTCATAACCACATGCTCAGTCACATAAACACCAAAATGAAAGCTGTGAAGCAGGCCATTGAAGTTTCCTTAATTTAACCATGATTCCTTTAAAACCTTAGAACTTCGACTCAGGTCTTCAAGATCTGATTGATTTCAGAGAAGTCAAGCAAATTGCCTAGTAAGGTAGACAGAGTTTGGAGCAATACCCATTGGAAAAGAATTTGTGAAGTTAAAATTCCAAACACGGATCCACATTGTTGTTTCGAAAACAAACTAAAAATAAAAGCAACCAAGATTCAATTTTTACAAATCTTGTGGATAAATTTAGTCAATTTTCCAGAGAAGCTACGAACCTCCCAAACGATCATAGCGTCCTGATTGGTTCCTTTCTTTCCTTGCTGAGTAAACAAGCTCGCGACGGAGCTCGATCCATTGGAGAACAGTCTCCCGGGAATCTGATGCAGAGCACGCTCCTTCAGCCCGCCGCCGCCCAGAGCTCCGCTTCCGGTGACGCCGCCGTTCAGCTTGCTGAAAAATGAGCTGAGCTCGCCGCTGACGCTGCCGATGACGGATTTCCTGCCGCTGTCCTTTCTACTGCTGTCGTTTCCATTTCTACTCTCGGAAGAATAGCAAATACCCATCTGAATTCGAATTATCCCTTATCCCAATTCTTTTTTAAAAAAAAATTCAAGAACACTTATTTTCAATAAGAGAACAGAGCTGCAACTGAAACGGAAATTGATCAAAATGGAATCATAATGCAAACAATATGTAATTTAAACCCTAGAGATCGTTTATACTGATTTTGGGGAAAAAATTAAGAAAAGTACAGAATGATAAAAGAGAGAGAGGGACTGCAAAAATGAAATATCTGGAGATTTTTTTTCCCTGGGTTTTTATCAATTTTAATTGGACTGAATTTTTTCAGCCATTCACTATTTATGATTTACGCCCGAAAAAATCTTCACTATATTTTTGTTCAATTTCTTTATCCACTTCAATCATTAAAAAAGGATATGCTTGTATCCTAAATGTACACCACTTGCCTCTACACTATTTATTTTATTTTCTTTTTATTTTTATTTTTTTTTGAAATTTTCTTGCCTTTTTTAGTGTACCTCTAGCATTTTCCTTAAAAAAAATCATTTTTAACACTGTTTGGTAATTTGGTAAAAAATGAATATGGAAGGAAATTTGAACATACTTAGTTTTTTTTTTTTGAAACAGAACATAACTTAGTTAAATGTTGATATTTGTGATCTAAAGTAAAAAAATGTTGTACTAGACTAAATTAAGTTGGTTGAATTTAAAATACTCACTCCGTCTCAAATTTTTTTTATACAAAATAAATTAAAGATAATTTATTTTAATTTAAAGATTGGTACATAAATTAAAAATAAAGTGGTTTTTTAAATTTTTAAAAATAATTTAATTTAAAGATTGGTACATAAATTAAAAATAAAATTAACATATTAAAAATTTATGCCAAAAATCTACAAAATAAGAAATGACAAGAATATTTTATTTTATTAAATAATCAATTAAAATACATAAATAAAAGAAATTCTATTATCTTTGGATCATGAAAAGTGTGATTATTTTTAAAACGGATGGACTAAGTTATAAAGGACAAACTCTAATATTCTTAGCTTACTCTTTTGGTTTTAGAATTACGTTCAAAATCTCAAAAACTTTTCTTTCTTTTTATTCTCTTTCTTTCTTACTTAAAAGAAAACTATTGTAGTCATGTAGTATTCCCCCGTCTTAAAACTTTCTTCCCAATTCGATATACAAGATTTGACCAAAATTATTTTCGGTTTAATTTACTTTGTATTTGATTATAAGTGTAAAATTAAAAAGTAAAAATCATATATTTAAAAATTATATTAAAAATTTTATCAAATACCCCCTCCGTCCCAGAGTATTCGTCCAATTTTGACTTTTGAAACTGTTCATCTAAACACTTTAACTCATCAAATTCTCTCAATGTGTAAGTCTAAATATATTCATGTGTGATCTTGTTTGATTTGTCTTAACATATAGATTATTAATATATAATTTTTATAATTTTTTAATATACAAATTACAAGATAAAATGGATTAAAGAAGTGTGTTAAATGATGTGTAAAAATGAAAGTGGACAAATACTCTAGGACGGAGGTAGTAATCAACAAAATTAACTAAAAAGTTCAATTTTGTACAATTAGTCAATATCTAACCCACATCAAGCCTAATCCCAATGAACTTTTTAGGTCAAATGAGAGATGATGCAATATCGGCCATAAAAGGCACCTATTTCAAGCTAAGGTCGGACAAAAGTAAAGAGATACGTAATGGTTTGTATAGTGGTAGTTCTCTTTTGTCTTTTATACTAGTCGCAATTTATCCTTTCCTAAAACCACTATTTATTGTGTAGAAAAAAATTAATAAAGTCAACTTTGGGTTGAATTTCATTTCCCACCTTTATTTATTTATTTATTGGTCTTTTAACAAAATAAGCCATGTTTCGTATTCCATCCATTACAAACTAAGTTGTATGTTTACTCTTTATATAATCAAATTCCTATCCTCTTCTACATCATCTCTTTTTTACGAACATCACATCATTTTTTCTATCCATTTTTCTCTCGTCATTCTTATTATTCTTCTCATTTTTATCCTACTATTTTTCTTAAATGTGGGCCACTCATTTTTTCCAAAGACACTGCATGTTTATTTTTATATTCTTTTTTATCGGCAAATTCTTCCGTGGACCTAAGATTCATTCTTATAACATGGACCTTGATGTAAAACAAATTAGGATTTACGAGGAGAAATATCTCACTTTTAAAATTAGTTTATTAACAAATTGGTTTATCGATAAAAAATAAAAATTACATATAAAAAAACTACGTCGAAAGTTCTATAAAATAAGTTGTGACAAAAATATTTATATTTTATCGAATACTTAATAAAATTATGTAAATAAATAAAAATTATCGAAAGGAAAGAAAAAAATTATAATCAAAATGAGGACGGAAGGAGTAACATTTTTTATTTAAAATTTGACATAATATTTTAATAAATTGAATTAAAAATAATTTAAATCCAAAATTCATAAAGTGAAATGAAAAGTTATTTTAGGATGGAGGGATTATTCTAATGGGGCCCGTTAAATTAATTAAGGTTAGCAGAAGCGCCAGTAGCAAGAAAGGGGTCGTGGGGATGAGCTTCACGCGCGCTCCAATCTCCTCAATCGCCGCCAATCTTTCTTTCTTCCAATCAAACCCGACCCGACACCCATTTTCACGTTTCTTCCTCAGCTTGAATCACCGGCGCAGACACATTTCCGTTTCCGCCATCTCGTGCTCGCCGAAGCTTCAAACGCCGCTGTATCTGCGGCCGGCGTCTTTCAGCGCCGCCCTGTCCGATCTGAAAAGATGGCACCTTTGGGCCGAAACCCTAGCTTCTTCCGTGGGCTCTACGTTCCTGGTCCAGGACAACGGCCCGGACTCGGCGCTCCTTCTCAGAGAGCTCAAATGGCTGGTGGAAGACGCGGTTCAGACGCCGGAAGCACTGCTCTCCTCCGATTGTCATTCCACTCCGGTGTCGATAAGGGCGTGTTTGGACGATCTTTATTCTCTCTGGAAACAGAGGGTAGAGGAAAGAAGGCCATTCCAGTATGTGGTTGGGTGTGAGCACTGGAGAGATTTGGTTTTGGGTGTTCAAGAAGGTGTTTTGATACCCAGGCCTGAGACTGAGCTGATTGTGGATTTGGTGGAAGATGCTGTCGAGGAAGATGATCGATTGAGAAATGGGCTCTGGGCTGATTTGGGCACCGGAAGTGGTGCTCTTGCTATTGGGCTCGCTAGGATTTTGGGCCCGTCCGGAACCGTTGTTGCCATCGACTTGAGCCCAATTGCCGCTGCAGTCGCCTCTGCCAATGTGCAGAGGTATAACTTGCAGGTTCTTGCTAACAATGTTTCCGCGCACTTTGTTAGACTCCGAACTAGTTTCTACACGTAATCCCCACAACTTAACACTGGAAAAACATTGTAGCATATAGGTGAAACATGATGTAGAGTTGTGGGGGTCCGTGGGTAGGAACCACTTCGGCGTCTGATGGACGTGGGTCCCTCAAATGGTTGGTGTCATATTTTGACATCTAGGGTGGGTGTCAAAAGAAACTCCACTCTAATGTTCATTGTAAAGTTGCTACCTTTTTTGAAGGGCTTTTAAAAGTTGCAATTCTTGAACAATGAACACAATGGCAAACACCCCTATATGTGTTTACTAAGGTTAATGGGTATTTCCATTGCATGTTTATGATAGAGGAAAGTGTAGGTGTTGTTCAACTACGGCCTAAGACTTGGATCAAACTGCACTAAAAGAATGAATTCCCTTATTAACTCATCATTCTTTCTCTTACTTTAAGATGTGGGATACATAACGCTTTATTAAGGTTGATGTGTCTTCTGTCATTCAGAGCAAAGTGAAAGTAAGACAAGGATCTTGGTTTGAGCCACTCAAGGATGAAGGGATAGAACTGGATGGGCTTGTGAGCAATCCACCATACATTCCAACCCAACACATTGCAGGTTTACAATCTGAAGTTGCTAAACATGAACCGAAACTGGCGTTGGATGGTGGACCAGATGGTTTAAAAGATCTTTTGCATCTTTGCAAGGGAGCTGCTTCAGTGTTGAAACCGGGCGGTTTCTTTGCTTTCGAGGTAGAACAGTTTATCTTTAATGTTGATGACATAAAGTCCTACATCAAATACCCAAAAAAGAAATGACTAAAATATAAGAAAATTAGTTCCTCCACCCATTTTCTGATATCAATTACCAGAAAAGCTGATATCAACCCATTTTTACATTTAGGTTATTACATAACCTTATATTTTTGTTGGTGCAGACGAACGGGGACGAACATAGTAAACTTCTGGCTAATTACATTGAAACAGAGAGTAAAGGTGCATTCTCTGATGTGAAGATAGTGTCTGATTTTAATGGTGTTCATAGATTCATCACTGGATTCAGAGCTGGATGATCATTCTCTGTTAGTGAAATGCTCTTTAGAGTAGATTCTTGAGAAATGGCATTTTGATTCATGTGCAAAAAATGTCACTGTGGTTGGTAATATATTCACTCCAGTCTCAATTAAAACCACAAAACTCTGCTTCATAAGAGATGCTGCCAAAAAACTCATATCTCTTACCTATAAGGGTTGTTCTTCGGTTCTGGCAAACTCGTATCTCATTAAGGTTCATAACACTAGCATGGACCTTAGGACCATGAAATAATTTGCCTACTTTTCTTTTATAATCCGTTTATGTGTGTTCTTCAATACTTGTAATGTATTATCTATATATATCCATCTGTAAATTAGGAAGAAGTATCAACTCTTATCTTGTACTTCATCTGTTCTAAAATACTCTTTTCATTTACCATATTTTCGTGTTTCAAATCATCTTTTCATTTCCTCAAATAAAAATCTTCTCATTGTTTTTTTGTGGAAATTTTAAACCAATCAAATAATCGTCTTCTAATGAAATTTAGTTTTTCTATTCTTTTTCATCATCTTCCAAGTAGGGGCAAGGTCTGCATAAACACACCCTCCCCAGACCCTACTGAAGTGAGTTTCAACTGGGTTGTTGTATTCTTTTTCATCAATTTTCACAAAGGAAGATTTTTTCTCTTTTTTTTTGCTTGACGGCAAATGAAAGTACAATATATCGCCAACAATCTCGGATTAAATGGCGTACAAAAACATACACTAAGGTTATAATGGCTTCTCTGGGTTGCAATAATACCTTACACCATCCTCTTAATGATAATGTTGTGCCTATGTCTTATATCCTCTAGCATAAAATCCTACTGCAGAAATTACAACACCATCACTGGTTTCATCATCATTATACTTGAAGAACTACTTGATCATCTGGGAGTTATTGTTTTTGATCTTCTGCAAAACTTTCTGCACTAGCAAACCAATGAAATGTATGAAACTTGGGGGGCAAATATTGGATATTGGGCAGAGGTCAACTCATATCTTCAAACATATCTTCATCTTGATGATACAACTCTTGTTGTGAGTGCTTCACGAAAGGAGAGCCAACTTGCACACTTCCTTCCACTAGAGATGATCCAACAATCTATACACTCCAAAAACAAGGGTTGTTGGTTTAATCATTCGGAAATCGAAATGAATAATTCGTACGTCGATAGAAGATAACTCCATTGATACCTATTTTTAGGCATAAAAAAGCATAATATAAATATGATGAATGTGCACCAGTATACATGTATGGACACAATATTTTCACGTGGAAACCAAATCAGTAAAAACTACAAGCCTTTTGGGCGACCATGTATTTTATTGTGTATTTGGAAAGCATTTACATATGTACATGAGGTGGGCTTGGAAGCCATTAATGGAGCTTCCAAGCTCTACAACGAGAAGACGACGGGTGTGGGGGGGTTGGGAATTGGGTCTTTTTCTTTTATAGAGGGAAATAGAATCTTTTGGGTGAAGTGTCCCATGTGGAGTTCAATATTCTGCGGGCCTCAGTATCCGGTCGGGGTACAATAATACAAAGAGTAATAATCAGCATTACACATTTACCTTCTCTAGTTCCTCAAAGACAGGGGTATTTTCTCTCAGGTACTGCAAAGCCTTGTCCCTACCCTGACCTAACCTATGATCACCATAACTGTACCATGAACCCTTCTTCATCACTATACCCATTGCCTCAGCACAGTCCAGCACGCAACCCTACAGCTCAACCAAAGATTAAGAGTGGGGAGAAATTGAGGTACATTGTAATAGGGATAATACTGTAAATTCACATACCAGCTTGTTCACTCCCTCTCCAAAAGTAATCTCAAACTCGGCTTGTTTGTATGGCCTTGACACCTGTGAGATTTTTCAAAACACAATACATAGAAATGCTTGTGGGACGTTATGAATGGATATTGCCCCTAATAAGTACTCTATATAAGGTAAACTTCGTGTTTTAAGAGCTCATTTGGGGTGAGTTAAGTCTAATACTTATTCTTAACATGGTATCAAAGCTATGAGGGGTTAGAGTGAGTTAAGCCCAATACTTATTCTTAATAGACGTAAGATGGAAACCTCACATAAAACATGCTGATTTTTGGATGAAGAGAAATGGTTCCATAATGCGTGGGTTGATTTTAGAACATCAACAAATTGTTCCCTAATGATTTTTTCCATGCATGTCGGAAAAAAAAACATATGATGAAGATGGTTCTGGAATTTGATCTCATGATATTTGCCAATATGATTTTATGCATGCATTTATAGAGATAACTAAATTTCTTTGTGTGAAATTTGCTAATATTACTTGCCTTACTCTTTTGAACTCGTACCCGCACTCTTAATCCAACCTCTTCATCTCCTTTGGCCTTTAAACAAAATAATGGAAGTTTAACACAAATTTGAACAACTATAGATAGGAAGATAAACTCATTTCAAAGGGATGATGTCCTTACAGACTTTATCTTCCCAGCAGGACGGATTTCAAGTCGAACCGAAGCAAAAAACTTCAATGCAATTCCTCCACTAGTCACTTCTGGGTTCCCATAGTATACACCTATCTAATTAAACCAAAAGAAGAATAATATTAGAGTCTGCAATGTAACAATAACTACCCAGTAAAATCCCACAAAATTAGAGTCTAGGAGAGGGTGTGTGAGTAGATTTTACCCCTACTCAAAAGTCAAAAGCAAAGAAGTTGTTTTCAAACGACTCTAGACTCAAACACATATGCATACATAAAGTAAACAAAGTAGTATACACAAAATAAGAGCACAAAGACATGAAGCATACATACAAACACTACCAACTAGACCCACAGTTCAGAAAGCACACACGCTCAAGCTACAAACTATGGTAAAGAAGCACCAGCATAAACTAAGAAACTACAAACTAAGACCCAAAGGTCTACCCAACTATTCTAATCCTAGATCTCTCTACGTTCCTATCTAAAGGTCATATCCTTAGTAAGATCCTGAAGTTGTAAGCCCAATCTAATGGCATCCTTCCAACTCTTCTTAGGTATGCTTTACCCCTTAGCAAGCCCACTACACAAGCCCCTAGGATGTCCGCATTGGAGCTTTTTACATGCCCAACCACCTCAACCTAGCTTCCCGTAGCTTATCCTCTACATGTACCTAGAGTCTACAATATAAAGAGTCGCAAAAGGACATGTTCATGCATGGACTGAATCATAATAAGTATGGTACATTTGTACCTTATACCGTATTTGATTCAGAAAAATTAGTGTACAACCAGCCTTTGAAGCATTGCCTGACATCTTACGCAAAGCTTGACTCATCAGACGTGCTTGCAACCCCATTTGCTGCATTCCAATCTCTCCCTGTGCAAAGTACAAAAACATTACACACCACATAAATGTCAAGACCAGAAGACATTTCTTGAGGCCATGTTTGGAAAGCAAGAAATGGTAAGAGAATAAAAAATGCCAAGGAAAATAGGTTTTCATTTTTTATTTTAACTAGGAAAATACGAAAGAAACAAGCTTGATAATAAACGTATATAAATAAAGATGAGTTTGAACAAAAATCGAAAATTGATTTATAACCATTTTTTTAGTTTTCACCAAACTTTCTTTAATTCCTATTTTCTTTCTCTAGCACTTTTCCCAGTTTCAAACAACCCGTAACAGTTTCTTGAAATTGAAAATTTTAAGGATGTAAAATACTTCAATCTCAGCACGTGGAGTGAGAGCAGAGACAGAATCTATGCATATGAGATCCACAGCACTTGATCTACACATGCGATCTGCAACTGAAACAAAATAGTTTATAAGTAACTAAACACAATGTAACACTATATGTTGACATGACCACTAGTGCCAAAAGATTGGGAGGGTGGAGGAAGGGGTAGTATTACTCTCAAGAGCCATCTCTCCATTATCCGGTTGGCACACGATTAAATTCTCAACGTCAACACCCAATGCTTTGGAGTATGTTGGATCAAATGCATGCTCAGCATCAACAAGCATTGCATTGCCTCCTAGCTTCTGCATATATAACACTAAAAAAAGTTAAAATGTTTGCGGCACAGTAGATTATATTCACCTTTATTCATAATATCATGTTCTTCTGTGGCTTTTATACCAAAAAAATCTTCATCACCGTGTTAGGAGGGGCCTCTTGGAAACAACCACTCTACTTCCAAGTAGGGGTAAGGTCTGTGTACACTCACCCTCAGGCCCTACTTTTGTGGGATTTTACTAGTTTGTTGTTGTAAATTTTCACCACCCCCATCCCCTCACCCAAATTCAAACGTCCACCCAGAAGGATAAGCATAGTGTATGTGGAGACACTCCATAGTATAGGAAAGAGAATTATTATGGGTGAAACTTTCAGGGCACATCTAAAATTAAATTTTATGACGGCTTTACTATCTTATCCTCATGGTAAGTTTACACGGCGCATATAACTACGGATATGTATCATTAGCCTTACTGCATGGAATAAAACGGAACACATACTGGACCTGCACTTCTGCAATAGCATGGAGGGCTAAGGTGGTCTTTCCACTGCTTTCTGGTCCATATATCTGAAATAATTATAAAAATGGAAACCTTAAATGACATTCTATTGTCCGCCACATGCAATGATGCTTTAGGTGCCTATGGATGAAAAATTGACAGGTATTGAAAGATAAACCTCAACAATTCTCCCTTTGGGAAGGCCACCGCCTAAAGCAAAGTCCAAAGTCAGAATGCCGCTAGGGAAAGTTTCTCTGCACAAAGAAAAGATAGAAAACAACAATAACAAAGGGAAAGTAAAAGCATACAACTTTGGGGAAGAGTGATCAACAAAATGTACACAATACAATTATATTCCAATTTACTTCTTGTAGCATCATCTTGGCAACTGCATTGGTTAATTGACTATTTTTTCTTGGATGGTAATTTTTTGAGATATACAATCTACCATTTTGTGATTGTTTCAACTACGCAAAACGCCTAACCCCCAGAAGAGCAAATGTTGGACCTTTAATATATTTGCTACATTTACTACCAAAAACTTCATAAAAAAGAAGCAATGTAAGTCGAATATGCCATTTTTATTTAGTCCCTTATTCAACTAAAGCTAAAACCTTGTCCACTCTAAGCTGAACCATTTTCGAATTGCTTGATGTATCCAAACAGAGCAAATGTGTCAGAATAGCCAACAAAAAGAAAACACATACACAAGAGCTCCACCGGCACTTCCCAATCTTGTAACACTTCCTTTGCCAAAGGAACTGTTTATATCACTCATTGCTGCTTCTAGTGCTTTTTGCTAATCAATTCTTGAAACACAGAACAGTCAGCAAATGGAAAGAACACAAAAAAACACTGAAACATATAACACTTCACCAGAGACAAACAGACAGACAAGTGTATACACAAATGAAAAGGACCAAAGGGTTTCATAATACAGAGTATATGAACAGACCCGGTCAATGAAACGAGGGTCAGAATCGGATTGGAGAATTCCATTGACTTTAGCACCGAATTCTGAGCGAACCCTAATGCCCTGTTTGGCGGAGAACTTGGGTCGCAGAGATGAGAGCTGCCGGAGGCGTTGGAATGAATACGAGAAGCTCGGGCGCTGATAGTAATGGATTTTGGCGGGAAAGTAGTGGGAAGGGGACGCTAGCTGTAAAGCTGAATTCATTTTCTGCAATTTATTATCAACAATGGCGGGTCGCGTGAGCGAGGAAGACGACTAGAAGTTAGAGATTGCTGGTGGGGATTTGGAGAGTGCGTATGGCGGGCCGCATAACGGAAGAACTAAGCATCAAGCCCAATATAATTACAAATCTTTTTGTGATGGCCCAATAACGATTATGGGATTCGGGCTACTGGTCCATTATCATTCCTAATTGCATTTACTCGGGTCTTGTTTCGGACTATCGTGTAGATGACTTAAACAATGAACCAAATATTTTTACACTAATATACATTATAATTTTAGTTTGATTAAAAAATTTGGGTGAATACATTAGAATTTAGAACGAATGTAATATAATATTATTTCTAGTCACGAGAGGTTTTTGTTTACTCATTGTGTGTTATTAGATTGGGCTCAGTATAATTTCATATCAATATTATTATAGTTTGGTTATTGTGCGTCATTAGGTTGAGAAAACGTATATGCAGAAACGATATTATAATCAAGTCAATGACATTAAAAAATACTTCCTTCATTCGAATTTAATCTTTTCGTTTCTCTTTTTTCCTTCTGAATTTTATCTTTTCATTTCTCAAATAAATGTGTATTTAGACAAAAATACCCTTTCTTCATTAAACAGATTTAAGAACTCACATACTCCCAATTTTTTTTTGGAGTAAGCAATTTTATAGTGAACCTTCATTAAAAAAATATACGAAAGAAAACAAAATAAAAAAAATTATATTCGGATAAAGGGAAAAAATAGCTAAAATAAAAGGTTGAAATAACAATGATAATCAATCAATCATGAATTGTGTTAAAATGGGACAAAAAGTATGTGGGCTAAGCTGAGCCCCTACGGACCGTAACCCAAGACCAAGACCAAGACCCACCCGAAAGAAACACAAATCCCGACCCTATAGTCAAATCACTGTGGATGCTATATCTAACGATTAAAGTGTGTAGGTGGGAGGAAGCTAATAATAAGGAACTCTACTCGAACTAGCTAGGGTGTTGGCTTAGCTTTATTCGAATTTAATAAAATAGTCACGGTACACTAAATGTACATCAAATTGAAAATAGTCACACACAAATACTTAATATCTGTGCATGCACAAACATTAAGTGTTTGTATGTACTTATTTTTACATTAGTATGTATTTGATGTATCCCAAATGAGATGGATCCTCTAGCACTCCTTGAATTTATACGCCTTTTATTTCATACTCCCTGATGGGCCGAAACCCAGTGGGCGGCCCAACTGAACCATTTACACCACTTCGGGTCAGACACTCGGAGAATACCCAGGTCTGGGCCGGCCCATGGAGCCAGGCCCGGTTGACTTTAGACCAAACATAGCTGGCAGAGCCGGTTACTGAGAAGGAGACGGAGCAAATTGGCCGTTACAGAGCCAGAAAAAGGGGATCGCGCCCTTAACGGGATAGACTCCATCGATTATGTGTTACCCTTAAGTGCATGTAGCTCAGGTATAAATAGATGAGACCCAAAAGGAGGAAATTCAAGCTAGATCAAGCTAATAATACATACCCAATTCTCGAATTCTCGTTCTGAATTTTGTTCTTACGATCCGCTTCGTGAATCGGATCCTTTGGTGGATTTATTGTCCATCAAATTGGTGCTCTCATTGAGAGTTCGAGAATCATACTCAGAGGAAACCCTCCATTAAGACGATGGTGCAAACACGCAGTAACGCCAATGTGGGTACCGGAGTTCCCCAACAGGGGGAGAACAGCACCACTGGAGGTCGGAACCCTCCCATTACCACCGGAGAGGCTGAGGCCCTCATTCAGAGGGTTGGAATCACGGCCGAACAATTCAAAGAGGTGCTGGCCGCACTTGCACCCAACCGCGAGGTTGTGGTAGAAGAAGTGGCTGGGGGACCCACAGGCGGGAAGGCTGGACCCGCGGGCTCCCAAGGGAAAAAGAAGAAAGTAAGGCGATCCCGGAAGAAGAAGGCGACCAAGCCTAATGGGAAAGCCGTGATGGCGGATGCGCTTTCCAGGTTGGACGAAGAGGACGAGTCGTCCTCCTTTGAGCGGATGTCTGCCTTTGACCGTTTGGGAGACCCCAAGTCAAAGAAGCCTCGGACCTCTGCGTTCGAACGGTTGCAGGACACTCGGTCGGCCCGAAAGGGCGACTCGAGGGATGCGCTCAAGGAGAAAAGGGGGGAGTCCACAGCGACCTCCAAGATCGATCCCGAGGAGCGACGGACGACGGTCGAAGGCAAAGGCGCAGCCGAGCTGTGGAGAATGTACGAGCAACTGGAGAAGCGGCTGGACGCCCAGAACCCCTACCGCCAGGCGGTCTTCAGCGAGGTAACACCCTTCTCCAGGAGGATAATGTCTTGTCCTCTCCCGGATAATTTCAAAACTCCCCAAATCAAGGCGTACAACGGGACGACTGATCCCCAGGACCACCTCGCCCGCTTCGGGGCTAACGTGGTCATGTACGCGTACCCG